>JANJGK010000129.1:1542500-1547500 GCA_039081455.1 Macrobrachium rosenbergii | reverse complement strand
TGTGGCAGATTTTTTCGAAGTGGAGAGAACGGTATCAATGAGGAAGGGTATACTATGCTAAAGGTTTATGAGTGTGTTAAGGAGACTAAGACAGGAGCCAAACCCAAGGTTAGGAAAGAAGAGGTCTTGTCAGTAGAAATTTTGGATAGACAGATTAGTCTAAAACAAATGGAAATGGACCAGCAAAAAATGGTGTTTGAAGAGAGAGAGAGAGAAAGGCAGCATGAGTTAGCTAAGTTGGCTTTGCAAACGCCAGGGTCACCAGGGTCTCCTTCTCGTGTTGAGGCTTCCTCCTCCTTCTCAAATTTAGCTCAGGCTTTGAAGTTTGTCCCGAACTTCCAGGAAGATAACGTGGCAGAGTTCTTTATGTCATTCGAAAGAATTGCTAATAAGTTAGAATGGCCTATTGGATTATGGACTACTCTTATCCAGAGTAAATTGATTGGGAAAGCCCAAAAAGTGTATGTTACTTTAGAAGAAAATCTCTCCTCGGATTATGAAAGTGTAAAGGCGATAGTGTTGAAGGCATATGAGCTCGTGCCGGAGGCCTATCGGCAAAGGTTCCGTAATTTAAGGAAAAATGAAAATCAGACTTTCGTAGAATTTGCAAGGAGTAAAGAGCAATTTGCTACTGATTGGTTGAAATCTAAAGAGGTGGACGATTTTGATAAGTTAAAGCAGTTGCTGTTGGTTGAAGAGTTCAAAAGGTGTACTCCTGATCGTTTGAAGGTTCATTTGGAGGAACTGAAATTAGATTCCCTTCAGGAGGTTGCTGTGGCATCAGATGAGTATTTTTTGTCTCATAAAGATACTATGAAAGAGACGATACCTAAGGAAAAATCACGTTGGGGTTATTCTGGGAAATCTGGTAATTTTAATAACCGAAAGAATAATGTGTCTCAGAATGTACAATCAAATAAGGTTTCTCCGAATGGTCAATCAAAGGTGTGGTACTCGCAAAATAACAGACTTGGAGAGTCGGATGTTTATGATCCACAAAAGTCTAAGTATTTGACGTGCTTTTTCTGTAACAAGCGGGGTCATGTCAAAAGAATGTGTAATGCTTGGAAAAAGGTACGTAATAGTAAAGGTAATCCGATGATGGCGGTTGAGAAAAGTGCTAATCAGGTTGGATCTCTGCCCTCGACTCAATGACTAAGAAAGTCAGAGACTGGTAGTTCCTTCGGTGATTTTCTGGCCGTGGGTGAAGTCTCGCTGGATGGTAAAGGTCAAGGGAGGAAAGTGAATATTTTACGTGATACCGGAGCTGCGCAATCATTAATTCTTAGAGATTCGGTCCCGAATGATTTTGTGTATGAGAATCGGGAGTTTGTTATTTTGAGTGGTTTCCCGGACACGGTAAAATCCTATCCAATTGGTCTATTTCATCTTAGTTGTCCTTATTTTTCGGGGAATATCCGTTTGGCTATTGTTGATAAATTTCCGATTAAAAAGGTGGATGTGGTTCTCGGAAATGAGGTTGTGTATGAGAATAAGTCCGTGCCAATTGTGATTAATCCGGATGTGGAAGTAGCGGTAGTCACTCGTGCTAAAGCAAAGGCTGTTGACGCTGCAGAGTCAACAGTCGACGTTGATTTGAGTAGTTTAGGACGTAGTGATGTAGCTGTAGATAGTAGTAGTGTTAGATTAAAACCCAATTGGACTGTTAAAGAACTTGTTTCGGCTCAGAAAAAGGAGTTTGGTAGTCTCCTTATTGATTCTGGTGAGATAACGAATGTGACTGTTCCTATGTTTAAGGTAATTAATAGAATATTGTATAGAGTAAGTAGACCAATGCATGCCTCGGGGGAGGATTACGAAATTATTCGACAGATTGTGGTTCCTGAATGTTACCGTCATGAGTTGATGTCATTAGCTCACGAGAATGTGATGGCGGGACATTTTGGTATTCACAAAACAGTCGGTAGGTTATTGAATAATTTCTTTTGGCCTAAGTTGAAAGGTGATGTAAAAAAATTTGTTAATAGTTGTGAAGTTTGTCAGAGAATCGGCAAACCTAATCTACCTATTCCAAAGGCTCCATTAATACCTATCCCTGTTGTGTCTGAACCTTTTCGTGAAGTGTTAATTGATGTTGTTGGTCCTCTCCCAAAGTCAAAGAGTGGAAATGAGTATATTTTCACTATTATGGATCGTATGTCTCGGTACCCCGAGGCAATCCCCTTGCGGTCCATAAGGAGTGAAAAGATTGTAGAGGCATTAATAGGGTTCTTTTCAAAATTTGGTCTTCCGAAGGTAATTCAGTCTGACTGCGGTACTAACTTCACGAGTCGTTATTTTAAGCAGAAAATGACTGAATTAGGCATTAAACATGTAACGTCTTCGCCTTATCATCCAGAGTCACAGGGTGCTTTGGAGCGTTTTCACCAAACTATGAAAAGCATGTTAAAGAAATATTGTATTGTGAATGGGGCTGAATGGGATAAAAATCTTCCCTTCCTCTTATTCGCATTCCGCTCTATTCCTGGTCAATCTCTCGGTCTCTCTCCTTTTAATTTGATTTTTGGACATTCTGTAAGGGGTCCGCTCGATATGGTGAGAGAGGCTTGGGAGGGAGATGCACCTGATTTGAATCTGTATGATTACCTTAATAATTTGAATGCTAAATTAACCAGGGCTTGGTCTTTTGCAGGTGAGAATTTGTTGAAAAGTCAGAAGAAAATTAAATTTTATTTTGACAGAAAGACTGTGACACGGGACTTCGACGTAGGACAGAAGGTACTGGTTCTGTTACCTATCCCAGGTAATTCTCTCAAAGCTACCTTCCAGGGACCATGGAAGGTATTAAAGAAGGTAAATAATGTTAATTTCTTGGTGGAAACGCCAGATAGGAGAAAGCCTCATCAATTGGTACATATAAATATGATGAAAACCTTCCATGAAAGAGAGAAGGTTAGGCCAATTGCGGCTCTTCAAGACTGTAGAAGTGACTTTGTTAGTAATAATGCTTCTTTTTCAGATGAGCCTAATAATGATTGCTTTTCAGAGGATAGGGACGTTTACTTGAAAGATAGTGAATGGCTGGCAGGTAATGTCGAGGCTTTAGAAAATTTACCTCAGATGTTGAGTCACTTGGGTAAAGATGAGCAACAATCCTTGAGAAATTTGGTTTTAAAATATAGGGACTTGTTTTCTAATGTGCCCGGCAAGACCATGATCTTGCAGCACGACGTGGACGTAGGGGACGCCACGCCCGTGAAGCAGGCTCCTTATAGGTTGAACCCAAAAAAGAATGAAATTGTTGCTAGAGAGGTTGAGTATATGCTCAAGCATAATTTAATTGAGCCGAGTTGTAGTCCTTGGTCATCTCCAGTTGTGTTGGTCAAGAAATCTGATGGAGACTATCGTCTTTGTTCTGATTACAGGAAGCTTAATGAGGTGACCAAGGCTGATAGTTTTCCATTGCCTCGAGTGGAGGATTGCATCGATCGAATGGGTCGTGCTAAATATATTACGAAGTTCGACTTATTAAAAGGGTATTGGCAGGTGCCCCTGTCGGAAAGGGCCAGAAATGTTTCGGCTTTTGTAACCCAACAGGGGTTATTTCAATGTAAAGTGATGCCCTTTGGCATGAAAAATGCTGCTGCCACTTTTCAGCGACTTATGAATTCTTTGGTTAGTGGTCTAGAGGGATGTGTGGTGTATATCGATGACTTGGTTATTTTTAGCGACGACTGGCAGTCGCACTTGAAGAGAATTGAGGCCTTATTCAAAGTACTCAGGAAAGCAGGCCTGGTTATTAATTTAAGAAAGTCTGATTTCGCAAAAGCCACGGTGGTTTATCTTGGACATGAGATAGGAGCAGGTATGGTAGCTCCTAAGGAGGCTAACATTGAAGCCATTCGTAAGGTAGAGGTTCCTAAATGTAGGAAAGATTTGCGAAGGGTATTAGGAATGGCAAGTTATTATCGTAGATTCATTCGCAATTTTTCAGACATTACGGAACCTCTTACAGCTTTGTTGAAGAAAAATGTTACCTTCGTTTGGATTAAGGAGGCTCAGGAGGCATTAGAGGAGATAAAACTGATCCTCATTAGTCGGCCTTTGTTAGCAGCTCCTAATTTTGACTCTCCATTCCAGCTTACCACTGATGCGAGCGATGTGGGGGTTGGTGCGGTATTGAGTCAGGCTGACAGTAATGGTATCGTCCACCCGGTGGCATATTTTTCTAAAAAGCTCACTTCGCCTCAAAGAAGGTATTCCACAATCGAGAAGGAGACGTTGGCCTTGATCTTAGCATTAACTCATTTTAATGTCTATCTCTCCTCCTCAGGTGTGCCCATTAAAGTTTGCACGGACCATAATCCATTAACGTTCTTGAATCGATACAAGAATAAGAATCAGAGATTGATGCGCTGGAGTATTTTGGTCCAAGAATTCAATCTACAGTTTAAGCATATCCCAGGTAAAGAGAATATGGTGGCCGATGCATTGTCCCGGCTGGCAGAGTAAGTGCAAACTAGGTAATTTTAAAGGCTATTCTTTACCTGTTGGTAAGTTCCCTGTTACTCGTGTTTTCTAGTTTCAGTACTAATCATTATTTTCAGATGGGTTTCTCTTTATTTTTGTGTGATGATGGTCGAACAGGTTATGATGTAATGCAACACTACAATGTTGGATATGATGACAGGTTATGTTATTTGATATGATAGATGGATGTTGACCATCTGTAAGATAATTATTCTGTTAATTGGTGGATTCAACTGTTATTTTATAGGATGATTATATATTTATGCCTTTAATTCCTTTAGGAGGTTGTGAAGTTTATAATGAATGGTGTTATTTCTGTGGTTGAGTTGAGTTTAAAACTGAGGTATCAAAATTATCTGGTTATGAATTATTTAGTGTATGGTGTTTGTGATACTTTTCATTTAACATTTGTAATTCCTCTGTTGGTTGTTTATGTATTTCAAGTGTTTATATTGGATTATTAATTACTTTAACTTTAACGTAAACTTTTGTATATTTGTGTTGAAAAC
>JANJGK010000126.1:1683454-1693454 GCA_039081455.1 Macrobrachium rosenbergii | reverse complement strand
TTATTGGTTTATTCATTTATTTTTATTTATTTATTTATTAATTTTTATTTAATTTTAGTAATTTAATTATTTATCTTTATCTATTTATTTTTTCATTTATATCTTTTATTTATTTATACATTTTCATTTATTTATTAGAGAGAGAGAGAGAGAGAGAGAGAGAGAGAGAGAGAGAGAGAGAGAGAGAGAGAGAGAGAGAGAGAGAGAGAGAGAGAGAGAGATTAACTCTGATTGGCACCAGGTTCAACAGAGCACAACAAAGGACACCACAGGCTCTTCTCTTGAGGGTTTTCTGATTTGGCGATGGCTTCTTCCACTGAGGAGGTTCCCAAGGGCTCCTTTTGTTCTGACTCATGATGCAGCCCAAGAGGAAGCACTTCTGGGAGATGGCACCTGTTTGATGAGGTGTGTCTCTGAATAATATTCCTTTTGTAGCATCAAGTGTCCTCTGCGTTGCTTGTGCTTTTTTCTGTTGCTCCGTGTGAGGAGGTCACCACGAGTCTGTCAGGTTATTCTGAGTCCTGAGAGGGACTCAAATACTCTTCAGAGTGATGTCCTGTAGAGAGTGTTTCTTCTTCAGGTCTGCAGAAATAGTTTGACAAGGAACGTTGTGTCCTAGAAGCTGATGTCCTGGGCAATGTTGCAATGAGTATTTTACCCCCTTTCCAATAGTCAAAGATATATAATTTTCCAGTTGTTGCAACAAAATGTGAAAGTAAGTTCTCAATGAAGACAGACTCGCTGGCAATGGGATACTCATTGTGTTAAAGTTCATCATAGAAATTAAGAAAGAAATTTGACAAAGGTGATTCACAGAGAAATGAAGGACCTCACTTCGACCCTCCAGTTTTCTTGAAAGCTATTTCATCAACATCATCTTCATTACCCGCGGAAGGTGACTCAGCAGCTCCTGTGGCGAGTTGCAGCCTTGAATTCTGATAAGAAGATTCCACTGGTGAGGGCTGTGTTGCTGGTGATAAGATCAGTCTTATCAAGGGACCCCGCAGCTTTGGACGCCAGGTTTCAACACTCACTCCTCCCTTCCTCCCTCCCTCTCTCCCTCCCTTTGTGGTTGGGACACAAATCGATTCTTTGGGATAAATGACTTGCATTTTGGTCTTCTTGTCATACGCAAAGATATTCCGTCTGAAGGTTCTTTTTCTTTTATATGAATTCTGGGACTTCAGAGTCTTTGCCAGTACACACACAGAGACACACGCATATATATACAAAGCGATTATACCATGAGTGCCAATATCAATGCTGCTAGAGAGAGAGATTATTTAATAAATTTATTACGCCCAAAGACGTCAAACAAAGTTACATATTAGCAGTTACTTACAGTACATCAGAAATCAACAGAAAAAAATTACAGCATTGAATTATCAGTATATCAGTTACAAAAATAACATATATGAGATCGTATTCCATTATCACAACAACTGCAACAGACAGTTTAGCAGCCACCAAAGTGTGGATGACGAGTCAAAATTAAGTCTAGGTGGTCATCTTTGAGTAAATATTGGCAGGTTTGAAGTAAATTTTGTCCTTGAGGTAACAGATTCCTGACAGTGGGGCAATGAAGGCAGTAGTGTTCAAGGTTATTGGCATTAGCAAGGTTACACAGTTTACATGAGGTGTAGTGTGGTATATCTAGTGTCTGTCCAACCTGCCACACAGGACGATATCCCAACCTTATCCTGGCACTTACGACATTATGCCTACGCACCATGAGTCCACGTCGCCGGTACTTGTGACGGCTCTGCAGAAAGTTATCATGATGTTGTATGGAAACACTAGTGCCCCTCTCTGCATCCCTACGCTGTACTGTACAGGCAAAAGCTGCTGAATATATTCTATGTTTAAGGCAGCGAAGTGAGGGCTCAACATTTCTGTCATCAAGTTCAAGCGTGCAGGCAGCTTTAGCAAGACTGTCCACCATGTCATTCCCAGCAAGCCCAATATGGGAGGGCATCCACATGAAGGACAAGACAAGCGAGGCATTGTAAGCAGCAGCGAGTTGACACAATATGTCTCGCACAACACGGCCACAGCTGGGCCTAGAAGATGTCAATGCCTGGAGTGCAGATTTGGAGTCACAGATCACCAATCCATTCACATTTCTTCTAACAAGTAGGGTTACTGCATCCCATATACCTTGAAGTTCGCAATAAGTGGAACTGGATGAGTTTGGCAACCTGCGACCATGCCACCCACCCTCAGGAGATTCTAAAGTGGGGGAGAACATAGCACATGCTGCACTTCCATCTGCCTGTACTGAGCCGTCCACGTAGATGTGGTGTCCTGCAGGAACTGAAATTGACACTTTGGCTATTGTTTCCAAAACCAACTGCTTCTGTAGACTGGGATGGGCATCTTTGGAGGTTGGTGTGAAAGTGACAGCAGGAATAGGAACCCGCCATGGTGGCAAATCTTGGATGACTGCTTGCTCAGGTACAACGATATCAAGGTGTCGAAGATTTTCACATACTGCCCTAACTAGGTTATGGCCCCCTGGCCGGAGTTGAGGGCTTGGTGCATCTTCGTCAAGTGATGCTCTGAGTACAGCAGAGAAGTTTGGAGTAAATTGTGGAGAGTGTAGACATTTAACAGAAAACAAAGTTACATTGGCATAAATTCTCTCTATTAATGGAGGTAACATGAGTTCGGTCTGCATGTTGACTATCCGAGTGGAAGGAGGGCATCCTAGGATAAACCTCATTACTCTATTTTGGAACTGTTCTAGAGGTTGTAACGCCTGTCTGGGTAATTGAATTAAAGCAGGAGATAAATAGTCAACAACTGACCTTAGGAAGAGGATATAGAGGGTTCTAGCCACGGGGATAGATATACCTGTGGCCCTGGTGGCAAGCCACTTGATGGGAGTGAAGCGAGGCTCCAGTCGAACAAGAAGGTTTTTCACCATGGGGTGGATTCGTTGGCGTGCAGGTATAGCAGGGGTGATCCTGACTGGTGCACCTAGATATGTATACTGTGTGCAGTGAGGTATAATATTCCCACCCATAATGAACACTGGCAGGTCTCGGAGATTCCGGGCAGAAAAGATTCTGCTTTTTTCTGGGGAGAGTATGAGGCCACAGGAGGTACAGGACCTGTAGAATTCTTGAAGGACACGCTGAAGGTCTTGAGGGGTAGTGGAGTGGATGCAGACATCATCAGCATAGCAGGTTACAGTGGTTCCAGGGATAGCAGGGAGGAGAGACAGTACACGGTGCATAAGAATATTAAAAAGAAAAGGGCTCAATACACCGCCCTGAGGTGTGCCAAGCTCAAAATTTTCATAGGAGCTACACGCACCCTTAAAGAAAACACGTGATTTTCTGTTACTGAGATAACCGTTTATCCACTTCAGAAGGTTTCCTCTGACACCAAATTCGACAAGCTGATCAAGAATGATATCCCTGTTGGCTATATCAAAAGCACTTTTGAGGTCAAGGAAGGCAACTACACTGTTGGGGGACAATCGGGAGTAGAGTTCAGCTAAACAGTGATGAGTACTCCTCTGTGGAAGAAAGCCATACAAATGGGGAGAGAGTTTTCCTTGTAACCGGTGCATTAGCCTGGTTAGTAATATACGCTCAAACACTTTACTAAAACATGAGGTGAGGGAGATAGGCCGGTATTTATCAGTTCCAGGCTTTGGGATAGAAATAATTGTGCTAATGATCCAGGCAGCAGGTACATATCCATGTTGGTAGCAAAGATTATACAATTGTAGAAGAGGATTTCCAGGAACCTTCTGGAGGAGACGAAGCACTTGATAAGTAAGGCCATCATCTCCAGGAGCAGAATTCTTATTTCCCATAACAGCGCGTCGCAGCTCATCCTCGGTGATCAGCTCTTTGTCCTCCTCGTCTGATTCCAACAACGCAGCCATCAGTCGAAGGTTGCGTAAGTTGCTCTGGGAAGAAAGTGCTTCTTGGATTTGTACAGGGAGATTACTGGACCGTGACTGGGTTGACCAAGTAGTGATGAGATCCTGGGCATATGCTTGTGGACTGTGATGAAGTGCACATGTGGTTTTTTTCTTGACAGTCCTTTCGATGAGATGCCACATGGTCCCAACGCTAGTCTGGTGGTTAATTAGGTCAGTGTATTTATACCATGACTCAGTGTAGACACACTTCTGGAGAGCAACTAAATCATCCCTCGCCTGCTGATATTGAAGTAGATGATTGGGTGTCGGTTGTGTCTGAAAGGCAAGGCCAGCATCAGCCGCAACTCTCTCTGCTTGCAAAATGCGTTGATCCAAGGTCCACGCATGGGCAACAAGATGACTTTTAATGTGAGGTCTGACAATATATAGTTGATAGAAGTCATGGGTAGCTTTTACCAAAGAATTATACAGGTGTTCTGGAGAGTGTTTATCAAAAGTAGGTAGGACAGAGGAGATGTATGAAACATATGTTGGGCAGTACTTGGGTGGAATGGTGATGCGGGTACGATGATAGGGGTCACTTGGATGAGTCTGTATTGCGTACTGTAGACATAAGGCAACGTGGTCAGAAAAGAGCGAAGGAACAGAATGACAGGAGACATGTGATGCCACGAGCCCAGATGTAAGGATATGATCAAGAGTGCCCCCCCGGATGTGTGTGGCACCACCTGTATCCCAGCGGGTTAAATGGTAACGATGGATGTAGTTGAGCAGAGGAACTCCACTGCGGTTGGAAATCGGAGAGACATCACCAAGATCTGGGTGTCTGGCATTGAAATCACCCATGTAGATCATGCCAAGGTTTGTAGGTGTAGGAAGTGCTGAGAGGTTAATTAAGCCAGGGGCAGAGTAAACATTGCATAATCGAATATGACCATCACCTATCTTAACCTGAAAAAGTTGGAAGGTCATGTTAATATCTGCTGATGAGCGAAGGAGTTGATGAGGGAGAGTAGAGTGGATGTAAGTAATAAGACCATTCCTGACATGATGTACATATGAAACATAACCGGAGAGTGTTGGAGCTTCATCACCTGGCTGAGCACCGCCAGGGAAGGCTTCTTGAATAAATATTACTTGTGGGTGATGGCGATAAACATATGTCCTGAGTGCAGTGAGTCTGGAGAATTGTCTAATTCCAAGGGCATTCCATGAAAGGACATGTAATTGCATGAGTCTAGCGAGGTTTACCCTTAACGCTGCGAGAGACAGGTCGAGCATGTACCGGAGAAGCAGCACTGTTAGATGGTGCACCAAGTGTAGGAGGCTGAGCTGGCATGAGGCCACTGACCCTTTCAAGACAAGAGGCAACAGTATCTAGCTTCTCAGTAAGTGAGGCAACAGAGGTTATGAGAACTTGTTGTGCCTTGACTAGTGTGTCGAGGTTACTTGCAGTGGTAGCCTGCTGAACGATCAAGCTATCGAAGCGTGCATCAATAGCATCAAAGCGTGTCGTTAGTGCTGTACAGTGCGATTCCAATGCAGCAACAGCCTTACGAAGTTTTGAAATTTCAGCTGATTCAGGAGGGCATAACGAGGAGGTTGACACTGGTTGTGGTGGTGGTGTCAGTGGAAGTGACTGCGTGGCAGCGCGCGACCGTCTGGAGCATCCATGCCAAACATTAACTCCTGCTTTACCACAACGAGGGCATTTCCAATGCACAGTCTCTGGAGTTGATGATGATTCTGACAATGAGGTGGAAGCATCAGTGACAGGTTTACGGTATGGACAAGTGCGTGTGGAATGGGCTGCAGCACACCAGGCACACTTAGGTGAGGCAGAGCAATATCGGGAGATATGGCCAGTACCCCAGCAGTTGAAACAGTTGGGCTGATCATCCTTCATCCTGCGAAATTCACAAGGAGGGAGGCAAGGGAGGAAGGAAAACTCATAAACAGATGGTGGTGGTTCTAGTAGACTCCATGTGATGACAATGCGATTAATAGGGTTCCCATTTTGAAGAAATCTTCGTGCACTGTATACACCAGGCAGTTCCTTAGCAAGGTTAGGGTCTGCTTCAATAGGGTAACGAGTAATGAGATATGTTAAATACTTACGGGGTCTGTCTATTGAATCTTGAATATCCAGGCTTATGGACAGAAATTCACCACCCTTCACCCTGCCAATGATGTCCTCACGACTCCTTGCAATATATACAAATTTAGATGTGATAGCAGACATCTTCACCTCTGCCAGCTCCTTATCAAGGTTGAAGGTTCTGTTTACTTCAGTCAGCCATCGTAGTTTAGTGTCAGTGCTCAAATTTTCTTTGAAGACCAACCTAACATATTCATCACGGGGAGCAAAAGCTGGGGTAGCAGAGGAAGCAAGTCGTGTAGGGGGGTGAGGCAGAGTGACATCACTCTTTTGTCTAGTGAAAAACTCTTGACATTTGGATGTTTTAGCAGCAGGAGACTGTGGAGCACTGCTAGTATCTGACCCATAATCCACTGGGCGCTTCATGGGGGTATTAGCAACAGTACTGGAGGGCTTATGAGGAAGAGATTGTGTAAGTGGTGGCCAATGAGTCATATCTGCATCCTCATCATCAGTCAGGTGCAGATCATTTTCAACCTCAGAAACAGAGGCTGGTCCGGAGTAATCCATTATTAGTGAAGCAGCAGCCTTTTCACGTCACAATAGTGACATCACACATACACTGCGCATGCGCGAACTGAGGCGCCGCTGACCGAGTGGGTATGCCACGGGGTAAGAGTTTTTATATCGTAACTACAGGCCAGTATAAAAATCCTATATACACACTGTTGTTACTAAAATGGTCACTGAGTCTTACTGTAACTTATATAACACGGTGAAAGGTGTAGTATCACTAGAACTTGCACAAAAACTCATTATATAGAGAGCTTCACACAAAGCTTGTTTACAAACGGTCCTCTTCTTCTTCTCCAGAGAGAGCCTAGAGAGAGAGAGAGAGAGAGAGAGAGAGAGAGAGAGAGAGAGAGAGAGAGAGAGAGAGAGAGAGAGAGAGCTGCAGGTATCACATACTGATCGTCTGTAGAGCTTGAAGTAACATTATTATTATTATTATTATTATTATTATTATTATTATTATTATTATTATTATTATTATTATTATTATTATTATTATTATTATTCTGAAGATGAAGATACCTATTCATATGGAACAAGAAGCCCATAAATGGGGCATTGAATTGAAATTCAAACTTCCCAAGAATATGAAGGTGTTCATTAGGAAGAAGTAAGAGGAAGTAAAGGGAATACAGAAAGACGAGAACCTACTTATTAAGAGACAAAAATTAATTAATGAATAGATAAAATGTATCAAAACGGTCAGTGGGTTCTTCGTCAAACTTTTATCTGCCGCAATATAACGTAACCTTTGTTATTCATAAATGAACATAAGAGCGTTTCTATGACGAAAAAAGAAGCAGAAATCCGTTTGAATTCGCTCAGTAAGGAGTGTTCCTTATAACGAGGTTTCTTTGAATGCTTCCTTTCCGGTGATTATGATAATGCTTTCTGCTGAAGGTGACACCACTCTCTCTCTCTCTCTCTCTCTCTCTCTCTCTCTCTCTCTCTCTCTCTCTCTCTCTCTCTCTCTCTCTCTCTCATACTAAAAGAATTGCTTTCATCAGTACGTAATGGAATATCTGTATGGTAAAAACAGTTTTTTCTTTAACAGAAATTTAAATGATCACTTGGCGCTGCTACCACACTGTTCTATGGATTAGCGAACTCTCTCTCTCTCTCTCTCTCTCTCTCTCTCTCTCTCTCTCTCTCTCTCTCTCAGGATATTATTGTTTTAAACCAAGTTGTCTTTTGAATAGAGTTCAGAACAGAAGCATACAAATTTTTTTAAAGACTTACACTCACTTATAATTTATATATATATATATATATATATATATATATATATATATATATATAAAATTTATATATATATATATATATATATATATATATATATATATATATATATATATATATATATATATTGTAATGAACTGTCCATTACGCTTCTCTCAGGTTCTATACAAAATTTGATTGGGACTGAAGTGACCAGGTAGTCCAATGAGAAATCAAGGAGGAGGGACCAAAACAAACCACCAACATACCTTAAAACTAGTTTATTAATGCTACGTTTTGTACATATTTACAGGTGAGTTCAGGGTTTAGCAGAGATCATAATAAAAATGAACAATACAGCAGCAGCCCAAATAACCAAAACAATGTCAACTGTCGTGTAACAAAAATAACTTGAGCCTTACACTTGCTCAACATTACAAAAAGTGACATCAAAATATCCTGAGCCCTACTCTTGCTCAACACACTACGAAACAGTGACATCAAAATAATCTGAGCCATACTCTTGCTTAACACACTACAAAACAGAGACATCAAAATAATTTGTCAAACTGCTTAACATCGTCATATAAAAATAACCATTATAGCCACAAAGGCAGCATAAACAATAATTACATACTCATAAACAATGCCGTAGCATTCACACACAGTTATAACACCAGTTTCAGCTGTCAAAAGGACGAATTATCCGACGGACTTGATGAAGACATCGCAAACCACTGATGGCTCAACAAGAAGAACGTCGAAACAAACAGCCACACAGCTGACGTGGAGGAATCTCCACCGATGACCAAGGTTTTAGCCATCATCCATCCTTAAGCAGCAGATCGTAACAGGTAGCGACAACCTGCTACTCCAAGCAAATACTTCTTGTTGCTAAAGACCCAACTGGCGTTGTCATCCTCGACCTGCAGTGGCCACCAGGTAACCAACACCTGCTGCCGTCGAGACCTTGACTTGCTGCTGTGCTAAACCCAACTGACGGTAAAAAAAGTCAAACCACAAAAGTCGCCTCGCTTCACCACAAATACAAATAGAAGGGCAGGAAAACAATGAAACAGACTAAACAAGGCTGTTCCATTTCAAACAGTCTTAAAACCTGACAATATAGTCTCGGTAATTGGGCGGCTACTTGGAAATCTTAGCTTAATGGTAAATAATATTGCCAAGACCAGGAAGAACATTCTTTATTACAAGCTTTCGAGGTATAAAACCTCATCATCAGGCTGAAAAAACCGACAAGGATGAGAATCAATAAAATTACAATAAAATGAATTGTCATAATAAATCTTCAGCAAAAATACTAACGAAATATAAAATGAACAAGTAAATACAAACTAAAAGGGTGAGACGTACAATAACGAAAAATTAAAAAACACAAACATAAAAATATGAAAATAAAACTATAGTGAAATGTAAACAAACTACCACTCACAAAGTAAAATATTTAACGACCTAATTGAGTACCTACTATGAAATTACACGATAGCTAGTTGAATACCAGACGAGTTGTTGTTCAATTCCGGCTTCATCTTTTTAATAGTCAGCGACTCTGAAATTAAAAGGTCCAGTCTGTTTGAACAAAAAGACAGTACCCGAAAATCCAGGTCAGTGAAAGGATGGTCCTGTGCTAAACTGTGTTCTCTTTGATTAATAGAGCCTACAATGTTTGTTGTGATTTTAATTTATTTCATCAAGATATGGTTTTCCTCCAGATTCTCATCCTTGTCGGTTTTTTCAGCCTGATGATGAGGTTTTACACCTCGAAAGCTTGTAATAAAGAATGTTCTTCCTGGTCTTGGCTATATTATTTATCATTAAGCTATATATATATATATATATATATATATATATATATATATATATATATATATATATATATATATATATATATACAAATATATCCAAACATATCTAATATTGAGTGCACACAGGCCACTGATAAGACAGGAAATGAATAAAAAAAGGAAATTAAAAGCACAAGTTATTCATAAATAACCTAATAACTATATTTTGGCCTCATCTCTAATTATTATTATTATTATTATTATTATTATTATTATTATTATTATTATTATTATTATTATTATTATTATTATTATTATTATTATTATTATTATTATTATTAGCTTACTTCGAAGATTCCGTCTGCCTTTGTGTAATTCTCATTTACTTTAACTTATGACACCTATCAT
>JANJGK010000126.1:1630954-1635954 GCA_039081455.1 Macrobrachium rosenbergii | reverse complement strand
AAGTACTAAATCATCTTGCTAACCTTCAAGCAGTTGTTAAAAAACTTCCGACATTCCTTCAGAACAAGTGGTGTAGCCTGGCTGGACATTTGAGGGAAGAAAAGGGAGGAGTTGATTTTGCAGATTTGGTTGAATTTGTTTATAAAAAAGCAAAGGCAGCAAACGACCCAGCATTCAGCAAGTTTGCTCTTCAAAATAATTATTCAAAGCCTGAAAACAACTCTGGTAGCTTCAAATTCAGATCTTGTCAACAAAAGAGCAAAGGCTCAAGCTTTGCTACCCAAGCAGAACTGAATCCAGAAAATAGAAAGACATCAATAGTGTCTGAGAAAGAGAAATCATGTCCAATGTGCAAGAAAAACCATGATCTTGACGATTGCTGGAATTTTGCTAAGAAGACCTCTGAAGAAAAAATAGATTTCCTTAAGGAGAGAAGGTTGTGTTTTGGATGCTTTGGTCTCAACCATACCTCTAAAGGATGTATGAAAAGGAAGCAATGTAAGACATGCTCTAAGAGGCATCCCACATCACTGCATATCGACGGATTCAAGCTACATAAAGAGAATGATAGCTCATCTAGCAAAGAAGCAAGTGAAATTATTGTTAGCACATGTACTACCAATCATGTTAGTGAAGTAAATACAATATTACAGGCTATTCTCCCAGTAAAAGTATATCAGAAAGGAAACAAAGTAGTTTTGGACACTTAAGCCTTTTTTGATAATGGCAGCACTGGTTGTTTCATCACAGAGAGTTTACGAGAGCAGATAGGTGCATCTGGAACAGAGACATGTTTAAAGCTCCAAACCATGCATGGCGTAAACATTGTGAATACTTTGGCGGTTAATAATTTGTGTGTTACAGATATGGAAGGAAACAACACTATTGATCTGCCAAAAACCTTTACTCGTCAAGATATCCCAGTGAGTCATCATCAGATACCAAAACCAAAATTGCTCAAAAAGGTAGCCGGTCGGAGGAATATTGCTGATCTAATTCCTGATTATAGAGCAGATCTGGAGATTGGTTTGTTGATTGGCAGTAATTGCCCTAAAGCACTGCAACCACTAGAGGTGCTTCCAGCCAAGGGTCAAGATTTCTTTGCAGTTCTTTACCACCATGGATGGACTGTTAGTGGCCCTCTACATTTTAAATACTCTTCAGAGAAGAACAGTATTTCATGTCACCATGTCTTTCTTCAGGAAGTTGAAAGGGTAAAGGAGTGTTTTCATCCTGCAGCTGTGGTCCATATGTTTGAAAGAGACTTTAGTGAGAAAGATGTTGGTAGAGTTCCTGATGAGAAGGGTCTGTCACAAGAAGATCAACAGTTCCTCAAAGAAGTGGCAGAAAACATTCAGTTTACCAATGGACACTACCAGCTTCCCCTACCATTTAGAGCCAATAAAGTTAACTTGGTAAACAATAGAGAACAGGCAGTGAAACGAGCACAATGGCAAAGAAGAAAAATGAAACTAAATCCAAAGTACCATGAAGATTATGTGGAATTTGTTGAGAAATTGGTGTCTGAAGGATATGCTTATAAGGTTCCGGAGGATCAGTCGTATGATGAACAGCCTGCATGGTATCTACCTCATCACGGTGTCTACCATCCAAAAAAGCCAAATAAGATTAGAGTAGTCTTTGACTGTAGTGCTAAATACCAGGGTAGTTCCCTTAATGACAAGTTGATGCAAGGTCCTGATATGACTAATTCCCTGATTGGAGTGCTCATCAGATTTCGTCTAGAAAGGGTGGCCTTGATGGGTGACATAGAATCTATGCTTTACCAAGTTCAGGTACCAAAAGGTTCAACATAAATACCTAAGATTCTTATGGTGGCCTGGTGGTGAACTTGAAAGCGAACTTACAGAGTATCGAATGGGTGTTCACATCTTTGGAGCAGTATCATCACCTAGCATCGCCAATTATGCTTTTAGGGCAGCAGCTGACCATGCAAGAGATAAGTATGGTCCAGATGTAGAATGCACCATTAAGACTAATTTTTATGTGGACGACTATTTAAAGTCTGTACCTTCAGAAGAGCAGGCATTAAGACTTGTGAAAGACGTTACAGCAGCATTGAAGGAAAGAGGTTTTCGGCTGACAAAGTTTGTGAGTAACAGCAAGCTGGTGTTGAAATCAATCCCACAAGAGGACCGTTCAAAAGATCTTCAAACATGTGATCTTGACTATGATGAACTTCATGTAGAAAGAGCTCTTGGTCTTCAGTGGAATATTGAAAATGACTACTTTACTTTCTCCGCAAGCTTGGACCCAAAACCACTTACAAGGAGAGGTATTTTGTCAACAGTATGTTCCCTCTATGATCCTCTTGGTTTTGTGGCTCATTTTCTTTTGCCAGCTAAGAGAATTCTTCGCGAAGTTTGTCAGGATAGCAGCTTGGGATGGGATGATGTTATTCCCGAAAAATACCTGAAGCCCTGGAGAAGGTGGCTTGATGATTTACCAATCCTGGGTAACTTAAAGATTCCAAGATGTGTCAAACCAAAGGAATTTGGTACAGTGACTTCCACACAGCTGCACATGTTTTCAGATGCTAGTAATGAAGGCTATGGTGCTGCAGCATACATAAGACTTTCCGATAACAGTGGGAGGATTTCTACTGCTCTGCTGATGGGAAAGTCTAGAGTGTGTCCTGTAAAGGCAACAACCATACCCCGAATGGAATTGACTGCTGCAGTGGTGTCCATAAATCTCGCACAACACATTTTGAAAGACCTGCAGATTACAGTGGACCAGACTTTCTATCACACAGATTCTACAACAGTTCTTCACTATATTTTTAGTGATAGAAAGAGGTT
Source organism: Macrobrachium rosenbergii (assembly GCA_039081455.1). NCBI lineage: Eukaryota > Metazoa > Arthropoda > Malacostraca > Decapoda > Palaemonidae > Macrobrachium > Macrobrachium rosenbergii. The sequence goes on along the minus strand of JANJGK010000126.1, from coordinate 1,633,132 downwards.
TCCTATATTTGTTGCAAATAGAGTGAAAGTAATTAAGGATTTCTCTGAAAATACACAGTGGAGATATGTTCAGAGTAAAGAGAATCCTGCTGATATTGCATCAAGAGGTTTCACAAGTCAGCAAATGCTGAACAGTAACATTTGGTTTGATGGCCCATATTTTCTTAGAGGACCAGAGGAGCTGTGGAAAAATGATATGCCCCGAGGTGTAGTTGAATTGGAAGGATCTACAAGTTTTGCAGTGCATCCAGAAGATGAGGAGGGAAATGCTGTTGATAAGTTTCTTAAGTATTATTCTTCATGGCATCGGTTGAGGATGGCTGTTGCTGTGTATCACCTTCTTTTTTTCATACTGAAATCTAAGAGACAAGCTAGACTTAATGGTTCAATTACAGCAGAAGAATTAGATGCTGCTGGAAAAGCAGTCATCAGATATATCCAGAAGAAAACTTTTAGTAAGGAAGTGACACTCTTACAAAAGAGCGAAGGGTCAAGGGGCCGAGGACTTTGTAGTAGCAGTAGCATATATAAACTAGATCCCTTCATTGATCCTAAAGACAGGCTTCTTCGCGTTAATGGACGGCTCTCCAAAGCAGAAATTTCAGCTGGCGAGAAACATCCAATGATATTACCTAGAAAGAGTCATATTACCACTTTGATTATTCGTTACACACATGAAAAATTAGCTCATGCTGGACGCAACCATGTGATGGCAAAACTTAGAGAACTGTACTGGATTATCCGTACCAATGCAAGTGTCCGCCAGGTTCTACAAAGATGTGTCATTTGCAGAAAAATGAGAAACCCTGTTCTAAACCAGAAGATGGCTGATTTACCATTGGAAAGAGTAATTCCAGCTGCTCCATTCACACACACAGGTGTTGACTTCTTTGGGCCACAGGAAGTCAAAGAAGGAAGGCAAATCAGGAAGAGGTACGGTGTATTATTTACTTGCTTGTCTACAAGAGCAATTCATATAGAGACAGCCAATTCCTTAGACACATCGTCCTTCATAAATGCTTTAAGAAGGTTTGTTGCTAGAAGAGGAAATGTAAAGAAGATTTGGTGTGACAATGGGACAAACTTTCATGGAGCTGAGAAGGAGTTGAGGAAGTCACTGCAAGAGATGAATGATGATCAGGTCAGAGCTTTCCTCTCAAAAGAAAGCATCAGCTGGACCTTCAATCCCCCTACAGCTAGTCATATGGGAGGTGTGTGGGAACGTCAGATTAGAACTGTGAGAAAGGTCTTGACTCCTCTCTTCAAAGAACATGCTGGACGACTGGATGATGAGAGTTACCGCACTCTTCTCACAGAAGTTGAGGCTTTAGTGAATGACCGTCCTTTGACCACAGTCAGTGACAGCCCAGATGACTTACAACCACTCAGTCCAGCACAGCTTCTCACACAGAAATCAAGTGTTGTGATGCCACCACCTGGTGTTTTTCAGAAAGGAGATATGTATCTGAGACAGAGGTGGCGATATGTTCAATTCTTAGCTAACTTATTCTGGACTAGATGGCGAAGAGAATATTTATCAACATTACACGAGAGACAGAAGTGGAACAAGGAAAAGCGGCACCTTCAAATTGGTGATATTGTCCTTGTAAAAGATGATAATCAGTTAAGGAGTAACTGGATGATGGGTCGTGTTATCACACTGGAAAGGACAGAACCGGTTTTGTACGAAGTGTAGTTTTAAAGACACAAACATCAGAGCTCCATCGACCCATTCAAAAGCTTGTTCTTCTCCTTGCAGTAGAGGAACAATGATTATAATAGTTATTTTTATTAGGATCAAAGGATTTGAGAGTATATTACATTTATTATAGATGTTATTTACATCACCTGCATTTATAGATATGATTGATTTTGATAAACAAATAATTTGTTTATAGGGCCGAGAATGTAAATGCAGCATTTTATAGAAACCATTTGCGTATATAATCATTAATAAGCTCTGTTTTTCAACTTGGTGATTAGGGTTAAATTGTATTGTAAATATTTTGTCCGTTCTACATGTAAACATTGTTCAGTCTGTTTTGGATTGTTACTGCTGTAATTTGTTTGTTAATTGTTGTTGAGTAGTTCTTGAAAAGATTGTTTATCCTGGTAGTTATCAGTGTTGGAATTACACTGTAACAGTTATAAGTTTCTGGAAATAGGATCAAGGTTTTT
>JANJGK010000126.1:1540954-1545954 GCA_039081455.1 Macrobrachium rosenbergii | reverse complement strand
ACTGGTGTTGTGTTCTTAGAGCCTTTACATGTAATCTTACAAACACGAATAAGCTTTACTACTCCCACAACAAGAATTATCAGTAAAATAGCTATTAAGACAATTAAAGTTGTCGGCATAATATATTCCTGATACTGGAACATCACGGAATCGTCAATGTCTTCCAACGGTGGAACCGTCATTGGCACCTTGGTTGTAGGTACCGCCACTACCAAATGCTCGTTATGCGTATGACGCATAATTATCTTCTCGGAACTGTTGAATACAGCACGGCTAAGTACGAGAAATTCCGTAGACATCACACGGCATGCAGCATCAAACAGCTTGGACTCTTGAAGAACGAATGATGTCGACTTGTTGCTCTGGCACATCATTGTAACTGCATACTCCTTGTAAAACACAGCAGGAAGAGTGCTGGTGGACTCAATGTGGTAATCTCGCAGGAACTGTCTAAAGTCACATTCTGTCGGAGTCTGTCCATGAACTAATGACAACTCACAACCACCCACAGACACAACTCGCAACTGGAAAATACTACTGTCACACACATACTTCTCTCTAACTAAAGCACAACTCGTCTTACAATCAACTCCCGAACCTTGATACTGATCTCCCAAAATGAACATGGTCTCTAATCTATCCCATGTCACTACTGAGTCTCCAAAAAACACTCGAAAAAGGTCTAATAACAAAAAGGTTTCATGTTACTGAACCAAACAAAACCACTAATGCAAAAGTCGAACACTCACAATGTGAACTAATTCCAAGTGTGTATCTCAGAATAATCACAGTCAACTCACCACTAAGCACACAACAAACTCTACGGAACTCACTCACAAAAAAAAATTCTATCCAAACACTAAAAGGTATCATATCTCGTAAAAGACATGAAAGTTCTACTCCGGTTAGCAAATATTTCGCAACACCTGACTAACTCTCAACAAAATAGCAATTGACGTAATGGCAATCGCTCCCATGATCATAACAACTACAATCACTCACAACACAGCTCCCTTTATTTAAAAAAAAGAAACAGAAAAAAAAAATCCAAATACTCAAATACGATCTCCCAACCCGAAAAAAAAATCAGACTTGTTCGGTCCGATATACCAAGTACCTCCCCAAAAAAATTCTAAACAACACACATATTGCGTCAGACGACAAAATACATCATAACACAACAACACACTAACACACGGGTCAAATCTCGTATGAAATTAGCCCATGTCTCAATTCCCAAAATCATTCGAAAACAAATGATTAAGAACTTCAACATCCAAAATGAACAAGAGACAAAAAAAATAAAAAAATATCATATATATACAAACTTTAACCCATTTATCCCTCTAACTATATACAAACGTTCCATTACATCCCAACTTTCTTTAACTTCGAAATATGGGTCAATTTCTTCACTCCAGTGTTTACATCTTTAACTACAAATCTATTCCCTCTTTTGATCTCTACAATCTCAAAAGGTCCGTGGAACTTCGGACTTAATTTATAATTCAGATCATTCCGAACATTCACTTTAACAAACACTCTATCACCCATCGAAAAAGCTACTCCCCTCGATTTCGCGTTACTTTTCTCTACCATTGCACGCGAACTAAGTTCAAGTTCTTTACTGATACGTGCAAATCTTTCTCTCGCTGTATTTATCAATGAAGTGACCGTAACATCACCCTGAACTCGCTCTGGTAACAAATCAAAAGGTCCTTTCAACTTGTATCCATACAAAGCTTCTGCTGGAGATATCTTAATTGTGTCATTCATCATAGTATTGATACTATATCGCACTTCATCCAAAGATCTGTCCCAATGTGTATCGGAACCTCCCACCGTCATGCGCAAAGCTTCTATTACTTTCCGATTCGCCCTCTCACACAACCCATTCGCTTCAGGTCTATACGGGATTATAGATACTTTCTTTATCCCCAACAAATTAGCAAGACCGTCTAAAGTCTTATTAATAAACTCCCTACCATTGTCTGTGATCAGACATTCTGGAACACCATATCGACAAATTATCCCCTTAAAGAACGCTATAGCAACTTCCTCAGCTGATTTGTATTTCAGTGGGAAAATCTCGACAAAGCGAGTCAACTCATCAACAACTACTAATAAATGTCTATAACCATAAGCGGACTCTGAGAAGTTACCCAGAATATCCATATGCACTCTCTGAAACGGCCTATGTGGTATGGGATATGAACCCAAACGACACGACACTGTCGTCGCTGGCTTATTCGCATTGCAAATAGCGCACTTCTTCACAAAGGCTTCTACTGCGGAAAACATATCTTTCCAAAAGAACTTTGACCTGACGTTTTCATACGTCTTGTCTACACCCAAATGAGGAGAACCAAATTTACAATGTACAATGTCTAGAACTTGTGGTACTAGACTCTCTGGCACGATGATTTGTGTAATCTCACCCATGCTTCGAGTACTTCGCAAGTTATACTTAACTTTCCTCACCAATAAATTATTCTCCAACTCTAGACCAGAAAAAGGCAACTTATACCCTTTCTTCGGTGAAACTCCCTTAAGAAATGCCTTAGCATCTGACAACAATTTATCTTCATCTTGCTTTTGTTCCAGCAAGCCTATGTCCCAAGTGACATTTTCACCCGTAATATAACACACTGCGTTACTCTCACTATCACGAATAACAATCTCTCCCGAGACTGCCGACTCACTATTTCTCCCCGAAGTATGCACTGTAGGAACGTGTATGTCCTCTACATGCGATCTCTCAGAACTACTAATATCAGAGACATTAGACACCAAATATTTACTCTCTTCTCCCACATAGGATTCGGTGTGTATTTCCTCATCCTCGACCGGAAAATATCTGCTCAATGCATCTGCAACTACATTATGCTTACCTTCAATGTATTTGTGGTTTGCATCAAAATCTCTCAATGTTAGGAACCAACGTGCTCTCTTGGGCGACAAATTTGGCTTATTAAAAAGCTCTAACAACGGTTGATGATCTGCAAAAATCTCAACTTTATTTCCCAACAACATCTTAAAATGAACAAGGCTAGAGACGACTGCGAAAGCCTCCTTGTCCACAACTGACATCAGCCTTTCGTTACTACCACGCGTTTTGAACTTTCTGCTATAAAAAGCAATTGGGTGTAATTTCCCTTCAAATTTCTGCATCAAACACGCACCTATACCTTCCTGACTCGCGTCAGTCACTAAGGTGAACGGTTGACTAAAATCTGGAAACTTCAAAACTGGTGGGTTCACCAAAGCGTTCTTAAGCTTCTCAAAAGCTAATTGTTGACTATCACCCCAAACAAACTTAACGTCTTCTCGTAACAAATCTGTCAATGGAGACGCTATTGTAGAAAAATTCCGCACAAAACGGCGAAAGAAACCCGACATACCTAGGAACGAACGAATCTGTTTCCTGGTTTTGGGAACTGGAAAATTCACAATGGCTTTAACTTTCTCATCATTCACTCTAACTCCCTCTTTAGAGATAACATGTCCTAAATAGACAATTTTTCTCTTCAGAAACTCACATTTGGCCAATTTGACCTTTAACCCAGCGAACCGTAATCGCTTGAGGACTTCTTTTAACACCTTTAGATGTTCTTCAATTGTATCTGTGCATATGAGAATGTCATCCATGTACACAAACACCGACTTTCCTAACAAGCCATGAAGTACTGTGTTAACCAGGCTAGTAAATGTTATTGGGGACCCTTGTAATCCAAAAGTCATCCTATTAAACTCGTAATGTCCCTTTGGTACCGAAAATGCTGTATATTTACGGCTACTCTCACAAAGGGGAACCTGTAAAAACCCTTGCATCAGATCTATAGATGAATATATATTCTTGCCACCGATCTCAACAAACAAATCAGGCAAACAAGCTACCGGATATCTATCTGGGCATGTTTTTTCATTCAATTTACGAAAATCTACACAAACTCTGATACTACCGTCTTTCTTAGGAACTGCAAGCAAAGGAAAATTAAACGGAGAATTGGATGGTCTGATAATGCCTTCCGACTCCCACCTCTGAACTTCTTTTTCTACTTCTTCTCTGATCTTAAAAGGAATTCGATATGCTGGAATATATATGGGATTTGTACCTTTTTCTAGGCGGATTGAATGTTCTAAAACATCTGTAACTCCTAATTTATCTCCCTTCAAAGCAATAATATCTAGATATTCTTTCAACACTTTCTCTACTTTATCTGAATACTCAGGATAATCAACTTTAGCCAAATGTTCATGTAGAACCTGACTTCGGAACTGTTGCTCCTCGTTAGGAAACATATTCCCGTCTCCACAAAAACTCACTAATTTATGCTCTTCATTAAATTCTTCAAAATCAATTACATAAGTACCCTTGTGATATTTTTTCACTGAGTCTTGATAGCTAACTAATTCTACTGAAGTCACGCCTGCGACTGAAATTTCATTCACTGACACCGTACTCACAACGTCTTTGAATTTCTCGGTTCCCTCAACAACGCACACTTGAGAAGGAAACTTTTTCTCTTTCAGCGACACTTTAACTAATGTAGGAACTCGCGGTTGCAATTCAACATCTTCCAACAAAAATCCTTTGAAAGATCTCTGCGGAATATCTTCACTCTCTAATGACTGTGTTACACATGTCTCAGACTGTGTCTTAAGTTTCTCACAAGTTTTTTTTCTGTGTATATATGGAACAAAACAACCTGACTCACCTATTGTAATCCCCTGAACTCCCGTAAGAATGTTGATGTTATGTCGCATACAAGAAGGGTGTCCTAGCAAAACCATTTCACCTAAGGCTAATCCTTCTATGACCAAAAATGATTCTACTATTGTCTTTCCGCCGATACAAAGCGTAAGAAATGACGAACCTAAAATATTCAGTTTCCTCGCTTGTACATCACACACTGTCTCACTAGAAGGGACTAATTTGCACTCTGGAAACCTCGAGTGAAAAAGGTCAGCATTTACTAAGTTAACTGAGCTACCAGAAT
>JANJGK010000126.1:1285954-1290954 GCA_039081455.1 Macrobrachium rosenbergii | reverse complement strand
AAACTACGAAAAATATCGTAGTAAATCAATATTTAAGTGAAAAATAAACTTCAAAAATCTCCTTAAAAATACGAAAAAATTGTTGCATAAAACTTTCAGAAAATATGTCAATTTTGAATACCACATTTTTGGGAAATTTTCCCTTTTTATGATCAATGAATTTAGTTTAACTTTTACAGATATATATTTTTTATAACCGAGTTTTAAAAGAAACGTTAAAAAATTAACTTCAAAAATCAACTAAAAAAGATTCATGATTTAAGACAAAACCAATTTAAAATAATTATAAAAATAAAAATAAAAATAAACGAAGTATGTATGAAAAATACTGATAAAAGCATTTAAGGTTTAAGTCAAAAATCAATTTAAAAAATCATTAAGAAAAAAGAAAATAAATGAATTATGTAAACAGTTTCAAAAAATATTTCAGTTTGAACACAATATTTTTTTTTAAGTTTTGCCCTCTTTTTGAAGAATAATTATAGCATCGTTTACTGATATATTACAACAACATTATATAAAAAAACTCCGTTAGAAAACAATTAATATATGTCAAAAATCGACTTGAAAAATAAAAAAAACAACATTCATTATTTAAGACAAAAATCAATTTAGAAATCATTGAAAAAGGAAAATAAATGAAATATGCTAACAGTAAAAAAAATTCAATTTGATTACGTTATTTTTCATACTTTTGCCCTCTTTTTGATGACTTATTTTACTTTACCATTCACTGATATGTTCTTATAGCAAAGATTTATGAAAAATCTCCGTTCAAAAACAATCAAGGTAAAATTTAAGGCTAAAAGGTCATATACGTTTTATATATAAAAACGCTGTTATAAAATTTCAAGATTTCAGTCAGAAATCAATTTAAAAATCATTAAGAAATTAAAAATAATGAAATATGTATGTGTCAAAAATATTTAAACCTGAATATTATATTTTTGGGGGGTTTTGTCCTCATTTTATGACTGATTTTAGTTTAACATGATTATATAAAAAAATGTCCTTTAAAAACATTCAATATTTAAGTAAAAAATCAACTTCAAAAATGACTTAAAAAAAGACAAAAGAATGAAACATAAAAGCTTTAGGTTTGTTTTAATTGGAAAAAAATAAAAAATAATACAAGCCTTTATATTAATCCTTTATATTAATTTTACATTTATTTTCAACGTATTAGTTTTAATTTTCATCTTATGTTTTGTTTTGATTATATTTAATTTTTTATGTAATTATTGTTTTTGTTTTATTCATTTGCTTGTATCATGATTTTCTTCATTGGTAAATAAATGGTATTTGTCATTTGAATTAAATATAAAAATTACAAATACAAATATAAAAAAACGGTTAATATGTCATTTGAATTAAACATAAAAATAAGAATATATTAGAAAACATGGAACAAAAATTATTCGCGAAAAAGACGACAAAATTCCCAAAATTTTATTTTTTTAACTTCATTTTCCAGTTTTTAGGTGATTTTTAAAATTGTATTTTCATTTAAATATTGATGGTATTTGTAACGTTTTTTTATAAGGCTCGGTTATAAGAAGTTGAAAGATAAACTAAATTTATCCATCATAAAGATAGCAAAATTCAAAATAATATTATATTAAAAATTGAAGTATTTTTCTAAACCTTACATGTGACAATCTTATTCCTTTTTTTAGGTCATTTATGAAGTGAATTTTTACTTGAATAAATAAATAAACTTAAATAAAAAAATTAAAAAAATAATATAAATAAATAAAAAATGTTAAAAACAAAAAAAATATAAATAATAAAATAATAAATAAGTATATTACATTTACAAAAAATAAATCAATAAATAAAGAAAAATAATGAAATTAATATCTATAAATAAAAGAAAGTAAATGAAAAATAATTTTTAGCTAAATCAAAATAACTAATATGTATGAAATAAAAAATAAAATAGAAATCGATAAAAATAAATTACAATAATAGAAATTAAAAAATAAAAATAAATAAATCTAAAAAAATAAAATTAATCAAAACTAAATTACAAATAAGAAAAATAGGAATAAGAAAATTAATAAATAAATAAAAATAGACAATTAAAATTAAAGTTAAATAAATAAATGAAAATAAATAAAAAGAACTATAAATAAATAAATAAAGTAAATGAAAATAAATGAATAAATAAATAAATATAAATGAAAATAAAAATATAAAAATTAAAAATAAATAAAAATAATTAAATAAATAAAAGTAAATAACCGAATAAAAAATAAATAATTGAAAATAAAAAACAAATAAATATAATTAAATAAATAAATAAAAATAAATAAAAAACTACAAACAAATAAAAATATATAATTAAAGATAAATAAATAGATAAAAAATAATTAAATAAACAAAAATAAAAAAAAATAAATAAATAAAAATAAATAAATAAATACATAAAAATATACTAACACAAATAAAAAATATAAATAAAAAAAATAAATAAATAAAAATAGAAAAAAAAATAAAAAAAAATAAATAAATAAAAATAGAAAAAATAAAATAAATAAAAATAAATAGATAAATGAAAAAAAATGAATAAATAAATGAAAATGAATAAATAAAAAAAAACAAAGATAAATATCAAAATAAAAATACATACAAAAAGAAAAATGAATAAACAAAAATAAATAAATAAAAATAAATAATAATAAAAAATAATAAATAAATATGGAATAAAAAATAATTAAATAAATAATAAATTATAAATAAATAAATAAAAATAAATATAAAAAATGAATAAATAAAAATAAATAAATAAATAAATATAAATGTAAAGAAAGAAAGAAATAAATAAAAAATGAAAAAATAAAAATAAAAAAATATCTGAAAAAAATAAATAAAAAATAAAGAAAATAATGAAAAAAATAAATAAAGATATATAAATAAATGAAAACAAGTAAATAAATAAAAATAAATTAAAATAAATAATTAACTAAAAATAAATAAAAATAAACAAATAAATGAAAAGAAATAAATAAACATTAATGAAGAAAAATAAATAATTAAAAAATAAATAAATAAATGGAAAAAGTTAAATAAATAAATAAAAATTAAAAAATACAAATAAATAAATAAAAATTAATAAATAAAAATAAATAAATAAAAGTAATTTAAACAAATAAATGAATAAATAAAATAATAAAAATAAATAAATAAATAAAAATAAATAAATGAATACACTAATTTAAAAAAAATTAAATAGAAGAAATAAATGAAAATAAAAAAAATAAATAAATAAAAATAAATAAATATAAATAAATAAATAAGAATAAATAAATAAATAAATAAAATTATAAAAATAAATATATAAAAAAATAAGTAATCAAACAAAAATAAATAAATAAATAAATAAAAACAACTAAATAAATAGATATATGCAAAATAAAAAAAATAAATAATAATAATAAAAATAAATAAATCAGTAAAAATAAATCAATAATTAAAAATAAATATAGACAAATAAAAATAAATGAAAATAAATAAAAAAATAACTAATTAAATATAAAGAAAAAATAAATAAAAAAGTATATATAAATAAAGAAAAAATAAATTAAATAAATAAAAATAAATAAATTAAAAAAATAGGAATAAAAAATAAATAATTAAATAAAAATAAATGAAAATAAATATATAAGAAATTAATAAAAATAAATAAATAAATAAATAAAAATAAAAATAAATAAAATTTAATTGTATAAAGAATGAATATATAAAAAAATAAATAAATAAATGAAGATAAATAAACTAAATAAATAAACGAATGAAAAAAATAAATAAATAAAAATATTTAAATAAATAAATAAAATAAATAAATAAATAAATGAAAATAAATAAAGAAATAAATAAAAAAGAAAAAAAAATAAATAATTATAAGTTAAATAAAAATATATGAAAATAAATAAATGAAAATAAAAAAATAAACAAAATAAGTAAAAAGAAAGAAATAAATAAATATATAAAAATAAATAATTAAATGAAACAAAAATAAATGAAAAGAAATAAATAAATATAAGTAAATATATATATAAATAAAAATAAATAAATAAATAAATAAAATTAAATAAATGAAAAAAATAAAAAAAATAAAGATATATATATAAATATAAGTAAATAATTAAAAATTAATAAATAAATAAAAACAAATAAATAAAAATAATAATCATATATGAATAAATAAAACAAATAAATAATTAAAAGCAAATAAATATTTAAGAATAAATAAATAAATAAAAATAAAAGAATAAATGAATAATAATAAATAAATTAATAAATAAAAATCAATAAAAATAAATAAATAAAACTAAATAAACAAATATAAATTAATAAAAAAAAATAAAAAAATAAATAAATAAATAAAGAGAAATAAATAAATAATTAAAAGTAAATAAACGAAAATAAGTGGAAATAAGTAAATAAAATAAATAAATAAATAAAAATAAATAAATAAAAAGAAATAAGTAAATAAAATAATACAAAGAAAATAAATACATAAAAATAAATAAATAAAAATAAATAAATAAAAAAATAAGAATAAATAATAATATAATAATAAACAAAAAAAGATTAATAAATAAATAAGAACATAAAAATAAATAAATAAATATAAATAAATGTAAATAAATGAATGAATAAAAAAATAAAGAAAATAAATGAAGGGAATAAATAAAAATAAATAAATAAATAATAATAAATAAAAAGAAATAAATAAGTAAAAATAAAAAATATATAAATAAAAAAAAATTTAAAATAAATAAATAAAAATAAACGAATAAAAATAATAAATAAAAAAATAAATAAAAACAAAATTAATAAATAAAAAAATAAATAATTAAATGAAAATAAATAAATAAAAATAAATTAATAAAAAAAAAATAAAATAAATAGAATTATATAAATAAAAATTAAATAAATAAAAAAGAAATAAAAAAAACATAAATAAAAATAAATGAATAAAAAACTAAATAAAT
>JANJGK010000126.1:1260954-1265954 GCA_039081455.1 Macrobrachium rosenbergii | reverse complement strand
TCAAAAATCGACTTGAAAAAAAAAAAAAACAACATTCATTATTTAAGACAAAAATCAATTTAGAAATCATTGAAAAAGGAAAATAAATGAAATATGCTAACAGTAAAAAAAATTCAATTTGATTACGATATTTTTCATACTTTTGCCCTCTTTTTGATGACTTATTTTACTTTACCATTCATTGATATGTTCTTATAGCAAAGATTTATGAAAAATCTCCGTTCAAAAACAATCAAGGTAAAATTTAAGGCTAAAAGGTCATATACGTTTTATATATAAAAACACTGTTATAAAATTTCAAGATTTCAGTCAGAAATCAATTTAAAAATCATTAAGAAATTAAAAATAATGAAATATGTATGTGTCAAAAATATTTAAACCTGAATATTATATTTTTTGGGGGTTTTGTCATCATTTTATGACTGATTTTAGTTTAACATAATTATATAAAAAATGCCCTTTAAAAACATTCAATATTTAAGTGAAAAATCAACTTCAAAAATGACTTAAAAAAAAGACAAAAGAATGAAACATAAAAGCTTTAGGTTTGTTTTAATTGGAAAAAAAAATCAAAAATAATACAAGCCTTTATATTAATCCTTTATATTAATTTTACATTTATTTTCAACGTATTTGTTTTAATTTTCATCTTATGTTTTGTTTTGATTATATTTAATTTTTTATGTAATTATTGTTTTTGTTTTATTCATTTGCTTGTATCATGATTTTCTTCATTGGTAAATAAATGGTATTTGTCATTTGAATTAAATATAAAAATTACAAATACAAATATAAAAAAATGGTAAATATGTCATTTGAATTAAACATAAAAATAAGAATATATTAGAAAACGTGAAACAAAAATTATTCGCGAAAAAGACGATAAAATTCCCAAAATTTAATTTTTTTAACTTCATTTTCCAGTTTTTAGGTGATTTTTAAAATTGTATTTTCATTTAAATATTGATGGTATTTTTAACTTTTTTTTTAATAGGGCTCGGTTATAAGAAGTTAAAAGATAAACTAAATTTATCCATCATAAAGATAGCAAAATTCAAAATAATATTATATTAAAAATTGACGTATTTTTCTAAACCTTACATGTGACAATCTTATTCCTTTTTTTAGGTCATTTATGAAGTTGAATTTTTACTTGAATAAATAAATAAACTTAAATAAAAAATTAACAAATAATATAAATAAATAAAAAATGTTAAAAACAAAAAGAATATAAATAATGAAATAATAAATAAGTATATTACATTTACAAAAAATAAATCAATAAATAAAGAAAAATAATGAAATTAATATCTATAAATAAAAGAAAGTAAATGAAAAATAATTTTTAACTAAATCAAAATAACTAATATGTATGAAATAAAAATAAAATAGAAATCGATAAAAATAAATTAAAATAATAAAAATTAAAAAATAAAAATAAATAAATCTAAAAAAATAAAAATTAATCAAAAATAAATAACAAATAAGAAAAATAGGAATAAGAAAATTAATAAATACATAAAAATAGACAATTAAAATTAAAGTTAAATAAATAAATAAAAATAAATAAAAAGAATTATAAATAAATAAATAAAGTAAATGAAAATAAATGAATAAATAAATAAATATAAATGAAAATAAAAATATAAAAATTAAAAATAAATAAAAATAATTAAATAAATAAAAGTAAATAACCGAATAAAAAAAAATAATTGAAAATAAAAAATAAATAAATATAATTAAATAAATAAATAAAAATAAATAAATAACTAAAAATAAATAAAAATATATAATTAAAATTAAATAAATAGATAAAAAATAATTAAATAAACAAAAATAAATAAAAAAATAAAAAAAAATAAATAAATAAAGAAATACATGAAAATATACTAACACAAATAAAAAATATAAATAAAAAAAATAAAAATAAATAAAAATAGAAAAAATAGAATAAATAAAAAAAAATAGATAAATGAAAAAAAAAATGAATAAATAAATGAAAATGAATAAATAAAAAAAAACAAAGATAAATATCAAAATAAAAATACATACAAAAAGAAAAATGAATAAACAAAAATAAATAAATAAAAATAAATAATAATAAAAAAATAATAAATAAATATGGAATAAAAAAATAATTAAATAAATAATAAATTTTAAATAAATAAATAAAAATAAATATAAAAAAATGAATAAATAAAAATAAATAAATAAATAAATATAAATGTATAGAAAGAAAGAAATAAATAAAAAATGAAAAAATAAAAAAAAATATATATGAAAAAAAATAAATAAAAATTAAAGAAAATAATGAAAAAAAATAAAGATATATAAATAAATGAAAACAAGTAAATAAATAAAAATAAATTAAAATAAATAATTAACTAAAAATAAATAAAAATAAACAAATAAATGAAAAGAAATAAATAAACATTAATGAAGAAAAATAAATAAATAAAAAATAGATAAATAAATGGAAAAAGTTAAATAAATAAATAAAAATTAAAAAATACAAATAAATAAATAAAAATTAATAAATAAAAATAAATAAATAAAAGTAATTTAAACAAATAAATGAATAAATAAAATAATAAAAATAAATAAATAAATAAAAATAAATAAATGAATACACTAATTTAAAAAAAATTTAATAGAAGAAATAAATGAAAATAAAAAATAAATAAATAAAAATAAATAAATATAAATAAATAAATAAGAATAAATAAATAAATAAATAAATAAATAAATAAAATTATAAAAATAAATATATAAAAAAATAAGTAATCAAACAAAAATAAATAAATAAATAAATAAATAAAACTAAATAAATAGATATATGCAAAATAAAAAAAATAATAATAATAATAAAAATAAATAAATCAGTAAAAATAAATCAATAATTAAAAATAAATATAGACAAGTAAAAATATATGAAAATAAATAAAAAAAATAAATCATTAAATATAAAGAAAAAAATAAATAAAAAATTATATATAAATAAAGAAAAAATAAATTAAATAAATAAAAATAAATAAATTAAAATAATAAAAATAAAAAATAAATAAATAAATAAAAATAAATGAAAATAAATATATAAAAAACTAATAAAAATAAATAAATAAATAAATAAAAATAAAAATAAATAAACTTGAATTGAATAAAGAATGAATATATAAAAAAATAAATAAATAAACGAAGATAAATAAACTAAATAAATAAACGAATGAAAAAAATAAATAAATAAAAATATTTAAATAAATAAATAAAATAAATAAATAAATAGATGAAAATAAATAAAGAAATAAATAAAAAAGATAAAAAAAATAAATAATTATAAGTTAAATAAAAATATATGAAAATAAATAAATGAAAATAAAAAAAATAAACAAAATAAGTAAAAAGAAAGAAATAAATAAATATATAAAAATAAATAATTAAATGAAACAAAAATAAATGAAAAGAAATAAATAAATATAAGTAAATATATATATAAATAAAAATAAATAAATAAATAAATAAAAGTAAATAAATGAAAAAAAAAATAAAGATATATATATAAATATAAGTAAATAATTAAAAATGAATAAATAAATAAAAACAAATAAATAAAAATAAATAATCATATATGAATAAATAAAACAAATAAATAATTAAAAATAAATAAATATTTAAGAATAAATAAATAAATAAAAATAAAAGAATAAATGAATAATAATAAATAAATTAATAAATAAAAATCAATAAAAATAAATAAATAAAACTAAATAAATAAAAATAAATTAATAAAAAAACAAAAAAATAAATAAATAAATAAAGAGAAATAAATAAATAATTAAAAGTAAATAAACGAAAATAAGTGGAAATAAGTAAATAAAATAAATAAATAAATAAAAATAAATAAATAAAAAGAAATAAGTAAATAAAATAATACAAAGAAAATAAATACATAAAAATAAATAAATAAAAAAAAATAAAAAAATAAGAATAAATAATAATATAATAATAAACAAAAAAAGATTAATAAATAAATAAGAACGTAAAAATAAATAAATAAATATAAATAAATGAAAATAAATGAATGAATAAAAAAATAAAGAAAATAAATGAAGGGAATAAATAAAAATAAATAAATAAATAATAATAAATAAAAAGAAACAAATAAGTAAAAATAAAAAATATATAAATAAAAAAAAATAATTAAAAATAAATAAATAAATAAATAAAAATAAACGAATAAAAATAATAAATAAAAAAAATAAATAAAAACAAAATTAATAAATAAAAAAAATAAATAATTAAATGAAAATAAATAAATAAAAATAAATTAATAAAAAAAATAAACAAAAACAAAAAAATAAATAAATAGAATTATATAAATAAAGATTAAATAAATAAAAAAGAACTAAAAAAATACATAAATAAAAATAAATGAATAAAAAATTAAATAAATAAATAAAAGCGAATAAAAAATAAATAAAAAGATAAATTAATTAATTAAAATGAATAAATAAATAAATAAAAATAAAGAAAAATAAAAAAAATAAATTAAGAAAAATAAAAGAAATAAAATAAATTAATAACAATAAATTAAAAACAATAATGAAGAATAAATAAATAAATGAACGAAAATAAAGGTAAAACATAAAAATAATAAATAATTAAAAAATAAATAACTAAAAATAAATAAATAAAAATAGACAAATATAAATTTATTTTAATCTATTTATTTTTATTTATTTATTTTTATATATTTATGTTTATCTATTTATTTTTATGCATTTATTTTAATTTATTTATTTTTATCTATTTATTTTTATCTCTTTTTTTATTTATTTTTATCTATTTATTTTTATATTAATTTTTATTTATTTTTTTATTTATTTTTTTATTATTTTTTATTTATTTATTTTTATTTATTTTTTTATTTATTTATTTTTATCTATTTATTTTTATATATTTATTTTTATCTATTTATTTTTATCTATTTATTTTTATTTATT
>JANJGK010000126.1:1238454-1243454 GCA_039081455.1 Macrobrachium rosenbergii | reverse complement strand
TATTTATTTTTATTTATTTTTTTTATTTATTTATTATTATTTATTCATTATTATTTATTTATTATTTTTTTTTATTTTTTTATTTTTATTTATTTATTAATTTTTATTTAATTATTTATTTTGATTTATTTATTATTTTTTATTTATTTATTCATTTTTATTTATTTACTTATTTTTATTTATTTATTTATTTTTATTTATTCAATGATTTTTATTTATTTATTTATTTTTATTTATTTTTTATTTTTATTTTTTATTCATTTTTATTTTTTATTCATTTTTATTTATGTATTCATTCTTATTTATATATTAATTTTTATTCATTTATTAATTTTTATTTATTTATTCATTGTTATTTATTTATTTATTCATTTTCATTTATTTATTTATTTTTATTTATTCATTCATCTTTATTTATTTTTTTATTTTTATTTATTTATTTATTTATATTTATTTATATATTCATTTTTATTTTTTTTATAAATTTTTATTTTTTTATTTATTTTATCTATTTATTAATTTTTTTTATTCATTTTTATTTATTTATTTATTTTTATTTATTTATTTATTTTTATTAATTTATTAATTTATTTATTTTCATTTATTTATTTATTTTTATTCATTTATTTTTATTTATTTGTTTTTTTATTGTTTATTTTCATATATTTATTTTCATTTATTTATTTATTTTTATTTATTTTTTTATTTTTGTTTATAAATAAATAAGTAAATAAAAATAAATAAATATATAAAAATAACTTTTAACCGAGACGTATTTAAAAAATGTTAAAAATACAACCAATATTTAAATGAAAAAACAATTTTAAAAATCACCTAAAAATTGGAAAATGAATATATCATTAAAATCTAAAAAAAAAAAAAAAAATATTGATACAATATTTCTGGGAATTTTACCCTCTTTTTCGTGATTGATTTTACTTCAACATTTTCTGATATATTCTTATATTTGCCATTGTTGTTTTATATTTGAATTTGTAATTATTATAATTAATTCAAATGACAAATACCATTTATTTACGAATGAATAAAATTATGATACAAGTAAATAAAAAAAATTAAATAAAAAATTTAACTAAAATCAAAACAAAACCTATGAAATTAAAAATAAATGTAAAAATAATACAAATAATTATTATGAAAGTTTGTGTTATTCTTAATTGTTTTTTTTAAATTAAAACAAACCTAAAGCTCTTGTGTTTTGTTTTTTTGTCTTTTTTAAAGCTTTTTTTAAGTTGATTTCTTTACTTAAATATTATTTTTAACGGACATTTTTTATATGATTCTCCTGAACTAAAATCAGTCATAAAAAGAGGACAAAACTCCCAAAAAATTTTTTATTCAGATTTAAATATTTTTAACACTATCACCATATTTCATTTATTTTCCGTTTCTAAATGGTTTTTTAATTTATTTTTGACTGAAATCTTGACTGATTTTATCAATATTTTTATATACAAAACGTACATAACCATTTAGCCTTTATTTTTATCTGCATTGTTTTTTAACGGAATTTTTTTCAAAAAACTTTGTTATAACAATATATCCTTAAAAGGTGAAGTAAAACCAGTCTTCAAAAAGAGGGTAAAACTACGAAAAATATCGTAGTAAATCAATATTTAAGTGAAAAATAAACTTCAAAAATCTCCTTAAAAATACGAAAAAATTGTTGCATAAAACTTTCAGAAAATATGTCAATTTTGAATACCACATTTTTGGGAAATTTTCCCTTTTTATGATCAATGAATTTAGTTTAACTTTTACAGATATATATTTTTTATAACCGAGTTTTAAAAGAAACGTTAAAAAATGAACTTCAAAAATCAACTAAAAAAGATTCATGATTTAAGACAAAACCAATTTAAAATAATCATAAAAATAAAAATAAAAATAAACGAAGTATGTATGAAACATACTGATAAAAGCATTTAAGGTTTAAGTCAAAAATCAATTTAAAAAATCATTAAGAAAAAAGAAAATAAATGAATTATGTAAACAGTTTCAAAAAATATTTCAGTTTGAACACAATATTTTTTTGAAGTTTTGCCCTCTTTTTGAAGAATAATTATAGCATCATTTACTGATATATTACAACAACATTATATAAAAAAACTCCCTTAGAAAACAATTAATATATGTCAAAAATCGACTTGAAAAAAAAAAACAACATTCATTATTTAAGACAAAAATCAATTTAGAAATCATTGAAAAAGGAAAATAAATGAAATATGCTAACAGTAAAAAAAATTCAATTTGATTACGATATTTTTCATACTTTTGCCCTCTTTTTGATGACTTATTTTACTTTACCATTCACTGATATGTTCTTATAGCAAAGATTTATGAAAAATCTCCGTTCAAAAACAATCAAGGTAAAATTTAAGGCTAAAAGGTCATATACGTTTTATATATAAAAACACTGTTATAAAATTTCAAGATTTCAGTCAGAAATCAATTTAAAAATCATTAAGAAATTAAAAATAATGAAATATGTATGTGTCAAAAATATTTAAACCTGAATATTATATTTTTGGGGGGTTTTGTCCTCATTTTATGACTGATTTTAGTTTAACATAATTATATAAAAAATGTCCTTTAAAAACATTCAATATTTAAGTAAAAAATCAACTTCAAAAATGACTTAAAAAAAGACAAAAGAATGAAACATAAAAGCTTTAGGTTTGTTTTAATTGCAAAAAAATCAAAAATAATACAAGCCTTTATATTAATCCTTTATATTAATTTTACATTTATTTTCAACGTATTTATTTTAATTTTCATCTTATGTTTTGTTTTGATTATATTTAATTTTTTATGTAATTATTGTTTTTGTTTTATTCATTTGCTTGTATCATGATTTTCTTCATTGGTAAATAAATGGTATTTGTCATTTGAATTAAATATAAAAATTACAAATACAAATATAAAAAAATGGTAAATATGTCATTTGAATTAAACATAAAAATAAGAATATATTAGAAAACGTGGAACAAGAATTATTCGCGAAAAAGACGACAAAATTCCCAAAGTTTAATTTTTTTAACTTCATTTTCCAGTTTTTAGGTGATTTTTAAAATTGTATTTTCATTTAAATATTGATGGTATTTGTAACTTTTTTTTAATAGGGCTCGGTTATAAGAAGTTAAAAAATAAACTAAATTTATCCATCATAAAGATAGCAAAATTCAAAATAATATTACATTAAAAATTGACGTATTTTTCTAAACCTTACATGTGACAATCTTATTCCTTTTTTTAGGTCATTTATGAAGTTGAATTTTTACTTGAATAAATAAATAAACTTAAATAAAAAAATAATAAATAATATAAATAAATAAAAAATTTTAAAAACAAAAAAAATATAAATAATAAAATAATAAATAACTATATTACATTTACAAAAAATAAATCAATAAATAAAGAAAAATAATGAAATTAATATCTACAAATAAAAGAAAGTAAATGAAAAATAATTTTTAACTAAATCAAAATAACTAATATGTATGAAATAAAAATAAAATAGAAATCGATAAAAATAAATTAAAATAATAGAAATTAAAAAATAAAAATAAATAAATCTAAAAAAATAAAATTAATCAAAACTAAATAACAAATAAGAAAAATAGGAATAAGAAAATTAATAAATAAATAAAAATAGACAATTAAAATTAAAGTTAAATAAATAAATGAAAATAAATAAAAAGAATTATAAATAAATAAATAAAGTAAATGAAAATAAATGAATAAATAAATAAATATAAATGAAAATAAAAATATAAAAATTAAAAATAAATAAAAATAATTAGATAAATAAAAGTAAATAACCGAATAAAATATAAATAATTGAAAAAAAATAAATAAATATAATGAAATAAATAAATAAAAATAAATAAATAACTAAAAATAAATAAAAATATATAATTAAAATTAAATAAATAGATAAAAATAATTAAATAAACAAAAATAAATAAAAAAATAAAAATAAATAAATAAATAAATACAAATAAATAAATAAATGCATAAAAATATGCTAACACAAATAAAAAATATAAATAAAAAAAATAAAAATAAATAAAAATAGAAAAAATAAAATAAATAAAAATAAATAGATAAATGAAAAAAAAAATAAAAATTAATAAATAAATGAAAATGAATAAATAAAAAAAACAAAGATAAATATCAAAATAAAAATACATACAAAAAGAAAAATGAATAAACAAAAATAAATAAATAAAAATAAATAATAATAAAAAATAATAAATAAATATGGAATAAAAAATAATTAAATAAATAATAAATTATAAATAAATAAATAAAAATAAATATAAAAAATTAATAAATAAAAATAAATAAATAAATAAATAAATATAAATGTAAAGAAAGAAAGAAATACATAAAAAATGAAAAAATAAAAATAAAAAAAATATATGAAAAAAAATAAATAAAAATTAAAGAAAATAATGAAAAAAATAAATAAAGATATATAAATAAATGAAAACAAGTAAATAAATAAAAATAAATTAAAATAAATAATTAACTAAAAATAAATAAAAATAAACAAATAAATGAAAAGAAATAAATAAACATTAATGAAGAAAAATAAATAAATAAAAAATAAATAAATAAATGGAAAAAGTTAAATAAATAAATAAAAATGAAAAAATACAAATAAATAAATAAAAATTAATAAATAAAAATAAATAAATAAAAGTAATTTAAACAAATAAATGAATAAATAAAATAATAAAAATAAATAAATAAATAAAAATAAATAAATGAATACACTAATTTTAAAAAAAATTAAATAGAAGAAATAAATGAAAATAAAAAAATAAATAAATAAAAATAAATAAATATAAATAAATAAATAAGAATAAATAAATAAATAAATAAATAAATAAAATTATAAAAATAAATATATAAAAAAATAAGTAATCAAACAAAAATAAATAAATAAATAAATAAATAAAAACAAGTAAATA
>JANJGK010000126.1:1215954-1218454 GCA_039081455.1 Macrobrachium rosenbergii | reverse complement strand
TTATTTATTTATTCATTTTTATTTATTTATTTATTTTTATTTATTCAGTCATCATTTATTTATTTATTTTTTATTCATTTATTTATTTTTATTTTTTTATTTTTATTTATTTATTTATTTATATTTATTTATATATTAATTTTTATTTTTTTATTAATTTTTATTTTTTTATTTATTTTATCTATTTATTAATTTTTTTTATTCATTTTTATTTATTTATTTATTTTTATTCATTTATTAATTTATTTATTTTCATTTATTTATTTATTTTTATTAATTTATTTTTATTTATTTGTTTTTTTATTGTTTATTTTCATATATTTATTTCTATTTATTTATTTATTTTTATTTATTTTTTTATTTTTGTTTATAAATAAATAAGTAAATAAAAATAAATAAATATATAAAAATAACTTTTAACCGAGACATATTTAAAAAAGTTAAAAATACAATCAATATTTAAATGAAAAAACAATTTTAAATATCACCTAAAAACTGGAAAATGAATATATCATTAAAATCTAAAAAAATTAAATATTGATACAATATTTGTGGGAATTTTACCCTCTTTTTCGTGATTGATTTTACTTGAACATTTTCTGATATATTCTTATATTTGCCATTGTTGTTTCATATTTGAATTTGTAATTATTATAATTAATTCAAATGACAAATACCATTTATTTACGAATGAATAAAATTATGATACAAGTAAATAAAAAAACAAATAAAAAATTTAACTAAAATCAAAACAAAACCTATGAAATTAAAAATAAATGTAAAAATAATACAAATAATTATTATGAAAGTTTGTATTATTCTTAATTGTTTTTTTAAATTAAAACAAACCTAAAGCTCTTGTGTTTTGTTTTTTTATCTTTTTTAAAACTTTTTTTAAGTTGATTTCTTTACTTAAATATTGTTTTTAACGGACATTTTTTATATGATTCTGCTGAACTAAAATCAGTCATAAAAAGAGGACAAAACTCCCAAAAAAATTTTATTCAGATTTAAATATTTTTAACACTATCACCATATTTCATTTATTTTCCGTTTCTAAATGGTTTTTTTAAATTTATTTTTGACTGAAATCTTGACTGATTTTATCAGTATTTTTATATACAAAACGTACATAACCATTTAGCCTTTATTTTTATCTGCATTGTTTTTTAACGGAATTTTTTTCAAAAAACTTTGTTATAACAATATATCCTTAAAAGGTGAAGTAAAACCAGTCTTCAAAAAGAGGGTAAAATTACGAAAAATATCGTAGTAAATCAATATTTAAGTGAAAAATAAACTTCAAAAATCTCCTTAAAAATGCGAAAAAATTGTTGCATAAATCTTTCAGAAAATATGTCAATTTTGAATACCACATTTTTGGGAAATTTTCCCTTTTTATGATCAATGAATTTAGTTTAACTTTTACAGATATATATTTTTTATAACCGAGTTTTAAAAGAAACGTTAAAAAATTAACTTCAAAAATCAACTAAAAAAGATTCATGATTTAAGACAAAACCAATTTAAAATAATCATAAAAATAAAAATAAAAATAAACGAAGTATGTATGAAACATACTGATAAAAGCAGTTAAGGTTTAAGTCAAAAATCAATTTAAAAAATCATTAAGAAAAAAGAAAATAAATGAATTATGTAAACAGTTTCAAAAAAAATTTCAGTTTGAACACAATATTTTTTTGAAGTTTTGCCCTCTTTTTGAAGAATAATTATAGCATCGTTTACTGATATATTACAACAACATTATATAAAAAAAACTCCGTTAGAAAACAATTAATATATGTCAAAAATCGACTTGAAAAATAAAAAAAACAACTTTCATTATTTAAGACAAAAATCAATTTAGAAATAATTGAAAAAGGAAAATAAATGAAATATGCTAACAGTAAAAAAAATTCAATTTGATTACGATATTTTTCATACTTTTGCCCTCTTTTTGATGACTTATTTTACTTTACCATTCACTGATATGTTCTTATAGCAAAGATTTATGAAAAATCTCCGTTCCAAAACAATCAAGGTAAAATTTAAGGCTAAAAGGTCATATACGTTTTATATATAAAAACACTGTTATAAAATTTCAAGATTTCAGTCAGAAATCAATTTAAAAATCATTAAGAAATTAAAAATAATGAAATATGTATGTGTCAAAAATATTTAAACTTGAATATTATATTTTTTGGGTGTTTTGTCCTCATTTTATGACTGATTTTAGTTTAACATAATTATATAAAAATGTCCTTTAAAAACATTCAATATTTAAGTAAAAAATCAACTTCAAAAATGACTTAAAAAAAGACAAAAGAATGAAACATAAAAGCTTTAGGTTTGTTTTAATTGGAAAAAAATCAAAAATAATACAAGCCTTTATATTAATCCTTTATATTAATTTTACATTTATTTTCAACGTATTTATATTAATTTTCATCTTATGTTTTGTTTTGATTATATTTAATTTTTTATGTAATTATTGTTTTTG
>JANJGK010000126.1:1185954-1190954 GCA_039081455.1 Macrobrachium rosenbergii | reverse complement strand
TTAAGTGAAAAATAAACTTCAAAAATCTCCTTAAAAATGCGAAAAAATTGTTGCATAAAACTTTCAGAAAATATGTCAATTTTGAATACCACATTTTTGGGAAATTTTCCCTTTTTATGATCAATGAATTTAGTTTAACTTTTACAGATATATATTTTTTATAACCGAGTTTTAAAAGAAACGTTAAAAAATGAACTTCAAAAATCAACTAAAAAAGATTCATGATTTAAGACAAAACCAATTTAAAATAATCATAAAAATAAAAATAAAAATAAACGAAGTATGTATGAAACATACTGATAAAAGCATTTAAGGTTTAAGTCAAAAATCAATTTAAAAAATCATTAAGAAAAAAGAAAATAAATGAATTATGTAAACAGTTTCAAAAAATATTTCAGTTTGAACACAATATTTTTTTGAAGTTTTGCCCTCTTTTTGAAGAATAATTATAGCATCGTTTACTGATATATTAAAACAACATTATATAAAAAAAACTCCGTTTGAAAACAATTAATATATGTCAAAAATCGACTTGAAAAAAAAACATTCATTATTTAAGACAAAAATCAATTTAGAAATCATTGAAAAAGGAAAATAAATGAAATATGCTAACAGTAAAAAAAATTCAATTTGATTACGATATTTTTCATACTTTTGCCCTCTTTTTGATGACTTATTTTACTTTACCATTCACTTATATGTTCTTATAGCAAAGATTTATGGAAAATCTCCGTTCAAAAACAATCAAGGTAAAATTTAAGGCTAAAAGGTCATATACGTTTTATATATAAAAACACTGTTATAAAATTTCAAGATTTCAGTCAGAAATCAATTTAAAAATCATTAAGAAATTAAAAATAATGAAATATGTATGTGTCAAAAATATTTAAACCTGAATATTATATTTTTTGGGGGTTTTGTCCTCATTTTATGACTGATTTTAGTTTAACATAATTATATAAAAAATGTCCTTTAAAAACATTCAATATTTAAGTAAAAAATCAACTTCAAAAATGACTTAAAAAAAGACAAAAGAATGAAACATAAAAGCTTTAGGTTTGTTTTAATTGGAAAAAAATCAAAAATAATACAAGCCTTTATATTAATCCTTTATATTAATTTTACATTTATTTTCAACGTATTTGTTTTAGTTTTCATCTTATGTTTTGTTTTGATTATATTTAATTTTTTATGTAATTATTGTTTTTGTTTTATTCATTTGCTTGTATCATGATT
Organism: Macrobrachium rosenbergii; assembly: GCA_039081455.1. Taxonomy (NCBI): domain Eukaryota; kingdom Metazoa; phylum Arthropoda; class Malacostraca; order Decapoda; family Palaemonidae; genus Macrobrachium; species Macrobrachium rosenbergii. Next base: position 1,189,718 of record JANJGK010000126.1, on the reverse strand, counting down.
TTCTTCATTGGTAAATAAATGGTATTTGTCATTTGAATTAAATATAAAAATTACAAATACAAATATAAAAAAATGGTAAATATGTCATTTGAATTAAACATAAAAATAAGAATATATTAGAAAACGTGGAACAAAAATTATTCGCGAAAAAGACGAGAAAATTCCCAAAATTTTATTTTTTTAACTTCATTTTCCAGTTTTTAGGTGATTTTTAAAATTGTATTTTCATTTAAATATTGATGGTATTTGTAACTTTTTTTTAATAGGGCTCGGTTATAAGAAGTTAAAAGATAAACTAAATTTATCCATCATAAAGATAGCAAAATTCAAAATAATATTACATTAAAAATTGACGTATTTTTCTAAACCTTACATGTGACAATCTTATTCCTTTTTTTAGGTCATTTATGAAGTTGAATTTTTACTTGAATAAATAAATAAACTTAAATAAAAAATTAATAAATAATATAAATAAATAAAAAATTTTTAAAACAAAAAAAAATAAAATAATAAAATAATAAATAAGTATATTACATTTACAAAAAATAAATCAATAAATAAAGAAAAATAATGAAATTAATATCTATAAATAAAAGAAAGTAAATGAAAAATAATTTTTAACTAAATCAAAATAACTAATATGTATGAAATAAAAATAAAATAGAAATAGATAAAAATAAATTAAAATAATAGAAATTAAAAAATAAAAATAAATAAATCTAAAAAAATAAAATTAATCAAAACTAAATAACAAATAAGAAAAATAGGAATAAGAAAATTAATAAATAAATAAAAATAGACAATTAAAATTAAAGTTAAATAAATAAATGAAAATAAATAAAAATAATTACAAATAAATAAATAAAGTAAATGAAAATAAATGAATAAATAAATAAATATAAATGAAAATAAAAATATAAAAATTAAAAATAAATAAAAATAATTAAATAAATAAAAGTAAATAACCGAATAAAAAATAAATAATTGAAAATAAAAAATAAATAAATATAATTAAATACATAAATAAAAATAAATAAATAACTAAAAATAAATAAAAATATATAATTAAAATTAAATAAATAGATAAAAAATAATTAAATAAACAAAAATAAATAAAAAAATAAAAATAAATAAATAGATAAAATAAAATTAATAAATAAATACATAAAAATATACTAACACAAATAAAAAAAATAAATAAAAAAAATAAAAATAAATAAAAATAGAAAAAATAAAATAAATCAAAATAAATAGATAAATGAAAAAAAAAGAATAAATAAATGAAAATGAATAAATAAAAAAACAAAGATAAATATCAAAATAAAAATCCATACAAAAAGAAAAATGAATAAACAAAAATAAATAAATAAAAATAAATAATAATAAAAATAATAAATAAATATGGAATAAAAAAATAATTAAATAAATAATAAATTATAAATAAATAAATAAAAATAAATATAAAAAAATGAATAAATAAAAATAAATAAATAAATAAATATAAATGTAAAGAAAGAAAGAAATAAATAAAAAATGAAAAAATAAAAATAAAAAAATATATGAAAAAAAATAAATAAAAATTTAAAAAAATAATGAAAAAAAAATAAAGATATATAAATAAATGAAAACAAGTAAATAAATAAAAATAAATTAAAATAAATAATTAACTAAAAATAAATAAAAATAAACAAATAAATGAAAAGAGATAAATAAACATTAATGAAGAAAAATAAATAAATAAAAAATAAATAAATAAATGGAAAAAGTTAAATAAATAAATAAAAATAAAAAAATACAAATAAATAAATAAAAATTAATAAATAAAAATAAATAAATAAAAGTAATTTAAACAAATAAATGAATAAATAAAATAATAAAAATAAATAAATAAATAAAAATAAATAAATGAATACACTAATTTAAAAAAAATTAAATAGAAGAAATAAATGAAAATAAAAAAAATAAATAAATAAAAATAAATAAATATAAATAAATAAATAAGAATAAATAAATAAATAAAATTATAAAAATAAATATATAAAAAAATAAGTAATCAAACAAAAATAAATAAATAAATAAATAAAAACAACTAAATAAATAGATATATGCAAAATAAAAATAAAAAATAATAATAATAAAAATAAATAAATCAGTGAAAATAAATCAATAATTAAAAATAAATATAGACAAATAAAAATAAATGAAAATAAATAAAAAAATAAATAAATAAATATAAAGAAAAAATAAATAAAAAAGTATATATAAATGAAGAAAAAATAAATTAAATAAATAAAAATAAATAAATTAAAATAATAGGGATAAAAAATAAATAAATAAATAAAAATAAATGAAAATAAATATATAAAAAACTAATAAAAATAAATAAATAAATAAATAAAAATAAAAATAAATAAACTTGAATTGAATAAAGAATGAATATATAAAAAAATAAATAAATAAATGAAGAAAAATAAACTAGATAAATAAACGAATGAAAAAAATAAATAAATAAAAATATTTAAATAAATAAATAACATAAATAAATAAATAAATGAAAATAAATAAAGAAATAAATAAAAAAGATAAAAAAAAATAAATAATTATAAGTTAAATAAAAATATATGAAAATAAATAAATGTAAATAAAAAAATAAACAATATAAGTAAAAAGAAAGAAATAAATAAATATATAAAAATAAATAATTAAATGAAACAAAAATAAATGAAAAGAAATAAATAAATATAAGTAAATATATATATAAATAAAAATAAATAAATAAATAAATAAATAAAAGTAAATAAATGAAAAAAATAAAAAAAATAAAGATATATATATTAATATAAGTAAATAATTAAAAATGAATAAATAAATAAAAACAAATAAATAAAAATAAATAATCATATATGAATAAATAAAACAAATAAATAATTAAAAATAAATAAATATTTAAGAATAAATAAATAAATAAAAATAAAAGAATAAATGAATAATAATAAATAAATCAATAAATAAAAATCAATAAAAATAAATAAATAAAACTAAATAAATAAATATAAATTAATAAAAAAAATAAAAAAATAAATAAATAAATAAAGAGAAATAAATAAATAATTAAAAGTAAATAAACGAAAATAAGTGGAAATAAGTAAATAAAATAAATAAATAAATGAAAATGAATAAATAAAAAGAAATAAGTAAATAAAATAATACAAAGAAAATAAATACATAAAAATAAATAAATAAAAATAAATAAATAAAAAAATAAGAATAAATAATAATATAATAATAAACAAAAAAAAAATTAATAAATAAATAAGAACATAAAAATAAATAAATAAATATAAATAAATGAAAATAAATGAATGAATAAAAAAATAAAGAAAATAAATGAAGGGAATAAATAAAAATAAATAAATAAATAATAATAAATAAAAAGAAATAAATAAGTAAAAATAAAAAATATATAAATAAAAAAAATAATAAAAAATAAATAAATAAAAACAAACGAATAAAAATAATAAATAAAAAAATAAATAAAAACAAAATTAATAAATAAAAAAATAAATAATTAAATGAAAATAAATAAATAAAAATGAATTAATAAAAAAAATAAACAAAAATAAAAAAAATAAATAAATAGAATTATATAAATAAAAATTAAATAAATAAAAAAGAAATAAAAAATACATAAATAAAAATAAATGAATAAAAAATTAAATAAATAAATAAAAGCGAATAAAAAATAAATAAAAAAATATATTAAT
>JANJGK010000126.1:1160954-1165954 GCA_039081455.1 Macrobrachium rosenbergii | reverse complement strand
TATTTTCATTTATTTATTTATTTTTATTCATTTATTTTTATTTATTTGTTTTTTTATTGTTTATTTTCATATATTTATTTTTATTTATTTATTTATTTTTATTTTTTTTTTTTATAAATAAATAAGTAAATAAAAATAAATAAATATATAAAAATAACTTTTAACCGAGACGTATTTAAAAAAAGTTAAAAATACAATCAATATTTAAATGAAAAAACAATTTTAAAAATCACCTAAAAATTGGAAAATGAATATATCATTAAAATCTAAAAAAATTAAATATTGATACAATATTTCTGGGAATTTTACCCTCTTTTTCGTGATTGATTTTACTTGAACATTTTCTGATATATTCTTATATTTGCCATTGTTGTTTTATATTTGAATTTGTAATTATTATAATTAATTCAAATGACAAATACCATTTATTTACGAATGAATAAAATTATGATACAAGTAAATAAAAAAATTAAATAAAAAATTTAACTAAAATCAAAACAAAACCTATGAAATTAAAAATAAATGTAAAAATAATACAAATAATTATTATGAAAGTTTGTATTATTCTTAATTGTTTTTTTAAATTAAAACAAACCTAAAGCTCTTGAGTTTTGTTTTTTTGTCTTTTTTAAAGCTTTTTTTAAGTTGATTTCTTTACTTAAATATTGTTTTTAACGGACATTTTTTATATGATTCTGCTGAACTAAAATCAGTCATAAAAAGAGGACAAAACTCCCAAAAAATTTTTTATTCAGATTTAAATATTTTTAACACTATCACCATATTTCATTTATTTTCCGTTTCTAAATGGTTTTTAAAATTTATTTTTGACTGAAATCTTGACTGATTTTATCAGTATTTTTATATACAAAACGTACGTAACCATTTAGCCTTTATTTTTATCTGCATTGTTTTTTAACGGAATTTTTTTCAAAAAACTTTGTTATAACAATATATCCTTAAAAGGTGAAGTAAAACCAGTCTTCAAAAAGAGGGTAAAACTACGAAAAATATCGTAGTAAATCAATATTTAAGTGAAAAATAAACTTCAAAAATCTCCTTAAAAATGCGAAAAAATTGTTGCATAAAACTTTCAGAAAATATGTCAATTTTGAATACCACATTTTTGGAAAATTTTCCCTTTTTATGATCAATGAATTTAGTTTAACTTTTACAGATATATATTTTTTATAACCGAGTTTTAAAAGAAACGTTAAAAAATGAACTTCAAAAATCAACTAAAAAAGATTCATGATTTAAGACAAAACCAATTTAAAATAATCATAAAAATAAAAATAAAAATAAACGAAGTATGTATGAAACATACTGATAAAAGCAGTTAAGGTTTAAGTCAAAAATCAATTTAAAAAATCATTAAGAAAAAAAAAAATAAATGAATTATGTAAACAGTTTCAAAAAATATTTCAGTTTGAACACAATATTTTTTTGAAGTTTTGCCCTCTTTTTGAAGAATAATTATAGCATCGTTTACTGATATATTACAACAACATTATATAAAAAAAACTCCGTTAGAAAACAATTAATATATGTCAAAAATCGACTTAAAAAAAAAACATTCATTATTTAAGACAAAAATCAATTTAGAAATCATTGAAAAAGGAAAATAAATGAAATATGCTAACAGTAAAAAAAATTCAATTTGATTACGATATTTTTCATACTTTTGCTCTCTTTTTGATGACTTATTTTACTTTACCATTCACTGATATGTTCTTATAGCAAAGATTTATGAAAAATCTCCGTTCAAAAACAATCAAGGTAAAATTTAAGGCTAAAAGGTCATATACGTTTTATATATAAAAACACTGTTATAAAATTTCAAGATTTCAGTCAGAAATCAATTTAAAAATCATTAAGAAATTAAAAATAATGAAATATGTATGTGTCAAAAATATTTAAACCTGAATATTATATTTTTGGGGGGTTTTGTCCTCATTTTATGACTGATTTTAGTTTAACATAATTATATAAAAAGTGTCCTTTAAAAACATTCAATATTTAAGTAAAAAATCAACTTCAAAAATGACTTAAAAAAAGACAAAAGAATGAAACATAAAAGCTTTAGGTTTGTTTTAATTGGAAAAAAATCAAAAATAATACAAGCCTTTATATTAATCCTTTATATTAATTTTACATTTATTTTCAACGTATTTGTTTTAATTTTCATCTTATGTTTTGTTTTGATTATATTTAATTTTTTATGTAATTATTGTTTTTGTTTTATTCATTTGCTTGTATCATGATTTTCTTCATTGGTAAATAAATGGTATTTGTCATTTGAATTAAATATAAAAATTACAAATACAAATATAAAAAAATGGTAAATATGTCATTTGAATTAAACATAAAAATAAGAATATATTAGAAAACGTGGAACAAAAATTATTCGCGAAAAAGACGACAAAATTCCCAAAATTTAATTTTTTTAACTTCATTTTCCAGTTTTTAGGTGATTTTTAAAATTGTATTTTCATTTAAATATTGATGGTATTTGTAACTTTTTTTTTAATAGGGCTCGGTTATAAGAAGTTAAAAGATAAACTAAATTTATCCATCATAAAGATAGCAAAATTCAAAATAATATTATATTAAAAATTGACGTATTTTTCTAAACCTTACATGTGACAATCTTATTCCTTTTTTTAGGTCATTTATGAAGTTGAATTTTTACTTGAATAAATAAATAAACTTAAATAAAAAATTAATAAATAATATAAATAAATAAAAAATTTTAAAAACAAAAAAAATATAAATAATGAAATAATAAATAACTATATTACATTTACAAAAAATAAATCAATAAATAAAGAAAAATAATGAATTTAATATCTATAAATAAAAGAAAGTAAATAAAAAATAATTTTTAACTAAATCAAAATAACTAATATGTATGAAATAAAAATAAAATAGAAATCGATAAAAATAAATTAAAATAATAGAAATTAAAAAATAAAAATAAATAAATCTAAAAAAATAAAATTAATCAAAACTAAATAACAAATAAGAAAAATAGGAATAAGAAAATTAATAAATAAATAAAAATAGACAATTAAAATTAAAGTTAAATAAATAAATGAAAATAAATAAAAAGAATTATAAATAAATAAATAAAGTAAATGAAAATAAATGAATAAATAAATAAATATAAATGAAAATAAAAATATAAAAATTAAAAATAAATAAAAATAATTAAATAAATAAAAGTAAATAACCGAATAAAAAATAAATAATTGAAAATAAAAAATAAATAAATATAATTAAATAAATATATAAAAATAAATAAATAACTAAAAATAAATAAAAATATATAATTAAAGTTAAATAAATAGATAAAAAATAATTAAATAAACAAAAATAAATAAAAAAATAAAAATAAATAAATAAATAAATAAAAATAAATAAATAAATACATAAAAATATACTAACACAAATAAAAAATATAAATAAAAAAAAAATAAAAATAAATAAAAATAGAAAAAATAAAATAAATAAAAATAAATAGATAAATGAAAAAAAAATAAAAATGAATAAATAAATGAAAATTAATAAATAAAAAAAACAAATATAAATATCAAAATAAAAATACATACAAAAAGAAAAATGAATAAACAAAAATAAATAAATAAAAATAAATAATAATAAAAAATAATAAATAAATATGGAATAAAAAATAATTAAATAAATAATAAATTATAAATAAATAAATAAAAATAAATATAAAAAAATTAATAAATAAAAATAAATAAATAAATAAATATAAATGTAAAGAAAGAAAGAAATAAATAAAAAATGAAAAAATAGAAATAAAAAAATATATGAAAAAAATAAATAAAAATGAAAGAAAATAATGAAAAAAAAAATAAAATAAAGATATATAAATAAATGAAAACAAGTAAATAAATAAAAATAAATTAAAATAAATAATTAACTAAAAATAAATAAAAATAAACAAATAAATGAAAAGAAATAAATAAACATTAATGAAGAAAAATAAATAAATAAAAAATAAATAAATAAATGGAAAAAGTTAAATAAATAAATAAAAATTAAAAAATACAAATAAATAAATAAAAATTAATAAATAAAAATAAATAAATAAAAGTAATTTAAACAAATAAATGAATAAATAAAATAATAAAAATAAATAAATAAATAAAAATAAATAAATGAATACACTAATTTTAAAAAAATTAAATAGAAGAAATAAATGAAAATAAAAAAATAAATAAATAAAAATAAATAAATATAAATAAATGAATAAGAATAAATAAATAAATAAATAAATAAAATTACAAAAATAAATATATAAAAAAATAAGTAATCAAACAAAAATAAATAAATAAATAAATAAAAACAACTAAATAAATAGATATATGCAAAATAAAAAAAAATAAATAATAATAATAAAAATAAATAAATCAGTAAAAATAAATCAATAATTAAAAATAAATATAGACAAATAAAAATAAATGAAAATAAATAAAAAAATAAATAATTAAATGTAAAGAAAAAAATAAATAAAAAAGTATATATAAATAAAGAAAAAATAAATTAAATAAATAAAAATAAATAAATTAAAATAATAGGAATAAAAAATAAATAAATAAATAAAAATAAATGAAAATAAATATATAAAAAACTAATAAAAATAAATAAATAAATAAATGAAAATAAAAATAAATAAACTTGAATTGAATAAAAAATGAATATATAAAAAATAAATAAATAAATGAAGATAAATAAACTAATTAAATAAACGAATGAAAAAATAAATAAATAAAAATATTTAAATAAATAAATAAAATAAATAAATAAATAAATGAAAATAAATAAAGAAATAAATAAAAAAGATAAAAAAAAATAAATAATTATAAGTTAAATAAAAATATATGAAAATAAATAAATGAAAATAAAAAAATAAACAAAATAAGTAAAAAGAAAGAAATAAATGAATATATAAAAATAAATAATTAAATGAA
>JANJGK010000126.1:1138454-1140954 GCA_039081455.1 Macrobrachium rosenbergii | reverse complement strand
TTCAGACAAAAATCAATTTAGAAATCATTGAAAAAGGAAAATAAATGAAATATGCTAACAGTAAAAAAAATTCAATTTGTTTACGATATTTTTCATACTTTTGCCCTCTTTTTGATGACTTATTTTACTTTACCATTCACTGATATGTTCTTATAGCAAAGATTTATGAAAAATCTCCGTTCAAAAACAATCAAGGTAAAATTTAAGGCTAAAAGGTCATATACGTTTTATATATAAAAACACTGCTATAAAATTTCAAGATTTCAGTCAGAAATCAATTTAAAAATCATTAAGAAATTAAAAATAATGAAATACGTATGTGTCAAAAATATTTAAACCTGAATATTATATTTTTTGGGGGTTTTGTCCTCATTTTATGACTGATTTTAGTTTAACATATTTATATAAAAAATGTCCTTTAAAAACATTCAATATTTAAGTAAAAAATCAACTTAAAAAATGACTTAAAAAAAGACAAAAGAATGAAACATAAAAGCTTTAGGTTTGTTTTAATTGGAAAAAAATCAAAAATAATACAAGCCTTTATATTAATCCTTTATATTAATTTTACATTTATTTTCAACGTATTTGTTTTAATTTTCATCTTATGTTTTGTTTTGATTATATTTAATTTTTTATGTAATTATTGTTTTTGTTTTATTCATTTGCTTGTATCATGATTTTCTTCATTGGTAAATAAATGGTATTTGTCATTTGAATTAAATATAAAAATTACAAATACAAATATAAAAAAATGGTAAATATGTCATTTGAATTAAACATAAAAATAAGAATATATTAGAAAACGTGGAACAAAAATTATTCGCGAAAAAGACGACAAAATTCCCAAAGTTTAATTTTTTTAACTTCATTTTCCAGTTTTTAGGTGATTTTTAAAATTGTATTTTCATTTAAATATTGATGGTATTTGTAACTTTTTTTTAATAGGGCTCGGTTATAAGAAGTTAAAAGATAAACTAAATTTATCCATCATAAAGATAGCAAAATTCAAAATAATATTACATTAAAAATTGACGTATTTTTCTAAACCTTACATGTGACAATCTTATTCCTTTTTTTAGGTCATTTATGAAGTTGAATTTTTACTTGAATAAATAAATAAACTTAAATAAAAAATTAATAAATAATATAAATAAATAAAAAATTTTAAAAACAAAAAAATATAAATAATAAAATAATAAATAAGTATATTACATTTACAAAAAATAAATCAATAAATAAAGAAAAATAATGAAATTAATATCTATAAATAAAAGAAAGTAAATGAAAAATAATTTTTAACTAAATCAAAATAACTAATATGTATGAAATAAAAATAAAATAGAAATCGATAAAAATAAATTAAAATAATAGAAATTAAAAAATAAAAATAAATAAATCTAAAAAAATAAAATTAATCAAAACTAAATAACAAATAAGAAAAATAGGAATAAGAAAATTAATAAATAAATAAAAATAGACAATTAAAATTAAAGTTAAATAAATAAATGAAAATAAATAAAAAGAATTATAAATAAATAAATAAAGTAAATGAAAATAAATGAATAAATAAATAAATATAAATGAAAATTAAAATATAAAAATTAAAAATAAATAAAAATAATTAAATAAATAAAAGTAAATAATCGAATAAAAAATAAATAATTGAAAATAAAAAATAAATAAATATAATTAAATAAATAAATAAAAATAAATAAATATAATTAAATAAATAAATAAAAATAAATAAATAACTAAAAATAAATAAAAATATATAATTAAAATTAAATAAATAGATAAAAAATAATTAAATAAACAAAAATAAATAAAAAAATAAAAATAAATAAATAGATAAATAAAAATAAATAAATAAATACATAAAAATATACTAACACAAATAAAAAATATAAATAAAAAAAATAAAAATAAATAAAAATAGAAAAAATAAAATAAATAAAAATAAATAGATAAATGAAAAAAAATAAAAATGAATAAATAAATGAAAATGAATAAATAAAAAAAACAAAGATAAATATCAAAATAAAAATACATACAAAAAGAAAAATGAATAAACAAAAATAAATAAATAAAAATAAATAATAATAAAAATAATAAATAAATATGGAATAAAAAAATAATTAAATAAATAAATTATAAATAAATAAATAAAAATAAATATAAAAAAATGAATAAATAAAAATAAATAAATAAATAAATATAAATGTAAAGAAAGAAAAAATAAATAAAAAATGAAAAAATAAAAATAAAAAAATATATGAAAAAAAATAAATAAAAATTAAAGAAAATAATAAAAAAAAATAAATAAAGATATATAAATAAATGAAAACAAGTAAATAAATAAAAATAAATTAAAATAAATAATTAACTAAAAATAAATAAAAATAAACAAATAAATGAAAAGAAATAAATAAACATTAATGAAGAAAAATAAATAAATAAAAAATAAATAAATAAATGGAAAAAGTTAAATAAATAAATA
>JANJGK010000126.1:1105954-1113454 GCA_039081455.1 Macrobrachium rosenbergii | reverse complement strand
TTTATTTATTTATTTATTTTATTTATTTATTTTTATTTATTTATTCATTTTTATTTATTTATTCTCGTTTATTTATTTATTTTTATTCACTTAATTTTATTTATTTATTTATTTTTAATTATTTATTTTTATTTATTTATTTAATTTTACTTATTTATTTATTTATTTTTATTTATTTATTTTCATTTGTTTATTTATTTTTATTATTTTATTTTTATTTATTTATTTTTATTTATTTATTTTTATTTATTTATTTATTTTTATTTATTTATTTATTTTATTTATTTTTTATTTATTATTATTTGTTTACGTTTTTATTCACTTATTTACATTTTATTTATTTTTATTTATTTATTATTTTTATTTTTTTTTATTTATTTAGTTTTATTTATTTATTTTTATTTTACTGATTTATTATTATTTATTTATTTTTATTTATATATTTATTTTTATTTTTTTATTTTTATTTTACTGATTTATTATTATTTATTTATTTTTATTTATATATTTATTTTTATTTATTTATTTTTTTGGTTTTTATTTATTTACTTATTTTTATTCATTTATTTTTATTTATTTTTTTATATATTTTTTTATTTATTTATTTTTATTTATCGATTAATTTTTAATTATTTATTTTTATTTATTTATTTATTTTTATTTATTTAATTTTATTTATTTATTTTTATTAATTTATTTATTATTATTTATTTATTTTTATTTATTTATTTATTTGTTTATTTTTACTTATTTATTTATTTATTTATTTTATTATTCATATATTTTTATCTTTTTTATTTTTATTTATTTAATTATATTTATTTATTTATTTTTATTTATTTATTTATTTTTATATTTTTATTTTTCTTTATAAATTTTTTGTATTTATTTATTTTTATTTATTTATTTATTTATTTGATTTATTTATTTTTATTTATTTTTTTAATTTTATTTATATTTTTATTTATTTATTTATTTTTATTTATTTATTTATCTATTTATTTTTTTTATTTATTTTTATTTATTTATTTATTTTTATTTATTTATTTTTATTTATTTATTTATTTTATTTATTTTTATTTATTTATTTATTTTTATTTATTTTTTTTTTTTCTTTATTTACTTTTATTTATTTTTTTATTTTTATTTAATTATTTTTATTTATTTATTTTTATTTATTTATTTATTTATTTATTTTTATTTATTTTTTTTATTTATTTTTTATTTTTATCTATTTATTTTTATTTATTTATTTATTTATTATTATTTATTCATTTCTATTTTTTATTTTTATTTATTTTTATTTATTTATTATTATTCATTTATTTATTTTTTTTATTTTTTATTTTTATTTATTTATTTTTATTTATTTATTTACTTTTATTTATTTATTTACTTTTATTTATTTATTTTTATTTATTTATTTTTATTTATTTATTTATTTTTATTTATTTATTTTTATTTATTCAATTATTTTTAATTATTTATCTATTTTTACTTATTTATTTATTTTTATTTATTTATTTATTTTTATTTCATTATTTATTTTTATTTAATTTTTTATTTATTTATTTATTTTTGTTTATTTTTTATTTTTATTTATTTATTTTTATGTATTTGGTGTTATTTATTTATTCTTATTTATTTCTTTATTTTTATTTATTTATTTTTATTTATTTATTTTTTATTTATTCTTTTATTTATTTTTATTTATTAATTTTTATTTATTTATTTATTTTTATTTATTTATTTATTTATTTATTTTTATTGATTTATTTATTTATTTTTATTTATTTTTACTTTTTTATTTTTTTTCATTTATTTATTTTTATTTATTTTTTTTTATTTATTTTTTTTATTTATTTATTCACTTATTTTTATTTCTTTTTTAATTTTTATTTTATTAATTTATTTTTATTTATTTAGTTACTTTTATTTATTTGTTTTTATTTAATTATTTTTCTTATTTATTTATTTATTTATTTATTTTTATTTATTTCTTTATTTTTAGTTATTTACTTTTTTTTTATTTATTTATTTTTATTTATTTTTTCTTATTTATTTTTTTATCATTATTTATTTATTTATTTTTATTTAATTATTTATTTATTTATTTTTATTTATTTATTTATTTATTTTTATTTATTTATTTATTTATTTTTTATTCATTTATTTATTTTTATTTATTTATTTTTATTTATTTATTTATTTTTATTTGTTTATATTTATTTATTTATTTATTTTTAGTTATTTATTTATTTTTATTTATTTATTTTTAGTTATTTATTTATTTTTATTTATTTATTTTTATTTGTTTATTTTTATATTTTTTATTTTTTTATTCATCTATTTTCATTTATTTGTTTATTTTTATTTATTATTTATTTTTAGCTATTTTTTTATTTTTATTTATTGTTATTCATTCATTTATTTTTATTTATTTATTTATTTTTATTTACTTATTTATTTTTATTTATTTTTTTTTATTTATTTATTATTATTTATTCATTATTATTTATTTATTATTTTTATTTATTTTTTTATTTTTATTTATTTATTAATTTTTTTTTAATTATTTATTTTGATTTATTTATTCTTTTTTATTTATTTATTCATTTTTATTTATTTACTTATTTTTATTTATTTATTTATTTTTATTTATTCATTGATTTTTATTTATTTATTTATTTTTATTTATTTTTTATTTTTATTTTTTATTCATTTTTATTTTTTATTCATTTTTATTTATGTATTCATTCTTATTTATATATTCATTTTTATTCATTTATTCATTTTTATTTATTTATTAATTGTTATTTATTTATTTATTCATTTTTTTATTTTTTTATTTTTATTTATTCATTCATCATTTATTTATTTATTTTTTATTCATTTATTTATTTTTATTTTTTTATTTTTATTTATTTATTTATTTATATTTATTTATATATGCATTTTTATTTTTTTTATTAATTTTTATTTTTTTATTTATTTTATCTCTTTATTAATTTTTTTTTATTCATTTTTATTTATTTATTTATTTTTATTTATTTATTTATTTTTATTCATTTATTAATTTATTTATTTTCATTTATTTATTTATTTTTATTCATTTATTTTTATTTATTTGTTTTTTTATTGTTTATTTTCATATATTTATTTTTATTTATTTATTTATTTTTATTTATTTTTTTATTTTTGTTTATAAATAGATAAGTAAATAAAAATAAATAAATATATAAAAATAACTTTTAACCGAGACGTATTTAAAAAAAGTTAAAAATACAATCAATATTTAAATGAAAAAACAATTTTAAAAATCTCCTAAAAATTGGAAAATGAGTATATCATTAAAATCTAAAAAAATTAAATATTGATACAATATTTCTGGGAATTTCACCCTCTTTTTCGTGATTGATTTTACTTGAACATTTTCTGATATATTCTTATATTTGCCATTGTTGTTTTATATTTGAATTTGTAATTATTATAATTAATTCAAATGACAAATACCATTTATTTACGAATGAATAAAATTATGATACAAGTAAATAAAAAAATTAAATAAAAAATTTAACTAAAATCAAAACAAAACCTATGAAATTAAAAATAAATTTAAAAATAATACAAATAATTATTATGAAAGTTTGTATTATTCTTAATTGTTTTTTTTAAATTAAAACAAACCTAAAGCTCTTGTGTTTTGTTTTTTTGTCTTTTTTAAAGCTTTTTTTAAGTTGATTTCTTTACTTAAATATTGTTTTTAACGGACATTTTTTATATGATTTTGCTGAACTAAAATCAGTCATAAAAAGAGGACAAAACTCCAAAAAAAATTTTTATTCAGATTTAAATATTTTTAACACTATCACCATATTTCATTTATTTTCCGTTTCTAAATGGTTTTTAAAATTTATTTTTGACTGAAATCTTGACTGATTTTATCATTATTTTTATATACAAAACGTACATAACCATTTAGCCTATATTTTTATCTGCATTGTTTTTTAACGGATTTTTTTTTTTCAAAAAACTTTGTTATAACAATATATCCTTAAAAGGTGAAGTAAAAACAGTCTTCAAAAAGAGGGTAAAACTACGAAAAATATCGTAGTAAATCAATATTTAAGTGAAAAATAAACTTCAAAAATCTCCTTAAAAATGCGAAAAAATTGTTGCATAAAACTTTCAGAAAATATGTCAATTTTGAATACCACATTTTTGGGAAATTTTCCCTTTTTATGATCAATGAATTTAGTTTAACTTTTACAGATATATATTTTTTATAACCGAGTTTTAAAAGAAACGTTAAAAAATGAACTTCAAAAATCAACTAAAAAAGATTCATGATTTAAGACAAAACCAATTTAAAATAATCATAAAAATAAAAATAAAAATAAACGAAGTATGTATGAAACATACTGATAAAAGCAGTTAAGGTTTAAGTCAAAAATCAATTTAAAAAATCATTAAGAAAAAGGAAAATAAATGAATTATGTAAACAGTTTCAAAAAATATTTCAGTTTGAACACAATATTTTTTTGAAGTTTTGCCCTCTTTTTGAAGAATAATTATAGCATCGTTTACTGATATATTACAACAACATTATATAAAAAAAACTCCGTTAGAAAACAATTAATATATGTCAAAAATCGACTTGAAAAAAAAAACAACATTCATTATTTAAGACAAAAATCAATTTAGAAATCATTGAAAAAGGAAAATAAATGAAATATGCTAACAGTAAAAAAAATTCAATTTGATTACGATATTTTTCATACTTTTGCCCTCTTTTTCATGACTTATTTTACTTTACCATTCACTGATATGTTCTTATAGCAAAGATTTATGAAAAATCTCCGTTCAAAAACAATCAAGGTAAAATTTAAGGCTAAAAGGTCATATACGTTATAAAATTTCAAGATTTCAGTCAGAAATCAATTTAAAAATCATTAAGAAATTAAAAATAATGAAATATGTATGTGTCAAAAATATTTAAACCTGAATATTATATTTTTTGGGGGTTTTGTCCTCATTTTATGACTGATTTTAGTTTAACATAATTATATAAAAAGTGTCCTTTAAAAACATTCAATATTTAAGTAAAAAATCAACTTCAAAAATGACTTAAAAAAAGACAAAAGAATGAAACATAAAAGCTTTAGGTTTGTTTTAATTGGAAAAAAATCAAAAATAATACAAGCCTTTATATTAATCCTTTATATTAATTTTACATTTATTTTCAACGTATTTTTTTTAATTTTCATCTTATGTTTTGTTTTGAGTATATTTAATTTTTTATGTAATTATTGTTTTTGTTTTATTCATTTGCTTGTATCATGATTTTCTTCATTGGTAAATAAATGGTATTTGTCATTTGAATTAAATATAAAAATTACAAATACAAATATAAAAAAATGGTAAATATGTCATTTGAATTAAACATAAAAATAAGAATATATTAGAAAACGTGGAACAAAAATTATTCGCGAAAAAGACGACAAAATTCCCAAAATTTAATTTTTTTAACTTCATTTTCCAGTTTTTAGGTGATTTTTAAAATTGTATTTTCATTTAAATATTGATGGTATTTGTAACTTTTTTTTAATAGGGCTCGGTTATAAGTAGTTAAAAGATAAACTAAATTTATCCATCATAAAGATAGCAAAATTCAAAATAATATTATATTAAAAATTGACGTATTTTTCTAAACCTTACATGTGACAATCTTATTCCTTTTTTTAGGTCATTTATGAAGTTGAATTTTTATTTGAATAAATAAATAAACTTAAATAAAAAATTAATAAATAATATAAATAAATAAAAAATTTTAAAAACAAAAAAAATATAAATAATAAAATAATAAATAACTATATTACATTTACAAAAATAAATCAATAAATAAAGAAAAATAATGAAATTAATATCTATAAATAAAAGAAAGTAAATAAAAAATAATTTTTAACTAAATCAAAATAACTAATATGTATGAAATAAAAATAAAATAGAAATCGATAAAAACAAATTAAAATAATAGAAATTAAAAAATAAAAATAAACATAAAAAAATAAAATTAATCAAAACTAAATAACAAATAAGAAAAATAGGAATAAGAAAATTAATAAATAAATAAAAATAGACAATTAAAATTAAAGTTAAATAAATAAATGAAAATAAATAAAAAGAATTATTAATAAATAAATAAAGTAAATGAAACTAAATGAATAAATAAATAAATATAAATGAAAATAAAAATATAAAAATTAAAAATAAATAAAAATAATTAAATAAATAAAAGTAAATAACCGAATAAAAAATAAATAATTGAAAATAAAAAATAAATAAATATAATTAAATAAATAAATAAAAATAAATAAATAACTAAAAATAAATAAAAATATATAATTAAAGTTAAATAAATAGATAAAAAATAATTAAATAAACAAAAATAAATAAAAAAATAAAAATAAATAAATAAATAAATAAAAATAAATAAATAAATACATAAAAATATACTAACACAAACAAAAAATATAAAAAAAAAATAAAAATAAATAAAAATAGAAAAAATAAAATAAATAAAAATAAATAGATAAATGAAAAAAAAAATAAAAATTAATAAATAAACGAAAATGAATAAATAAAAAAAACAAAGATAAATATCAAAATAAAAATACATACAAAAAGAAAAATGAATAAACAAAAATAAATAAATAAAAATAAATAATAATAAAAAATAATAAATAAATATGGAATAAAAAATAATTAAATAAATAATAAATTATAAATAAATAAATATAAAAAAATGAATAAATAAAAATAAATAAATAAATAAATATAAATGTAAAGAAAGAAAGAAATAATTAAAAAATGAAAAAAATAAAAATAAAAAAATATATGAAAAAAATAAATAAAAATTAAAGAAAATAATGAAAAAAAATAAATAAAAATATATAAATAAATGAAAACAAGTAAATAAAAAAAATAAATTAAAATAAATAATTAACTAAAAATAAATAAAAATAAACAAATAAATGAAAAGAAATAAATAAACATTAATGAAGAAAAATAAATAAATAAAAAATAAATAAATAAATGGAAAAAGTTAAATAAATAAATAAAAATTAAAAAATACAAATAAATAAATAAAAAGTAATAAATAAAAATAAATAAATAAAAGTAATTTAAACAAATGAATGAATAAATAAAATAAAAAAAATAAATGAATAAATAAAAATAAATAAATGAATACACTAATTTAAAAAAAATTAAATAGAAGAAATAAATGAACATAAAAAAATAAATAAATAAAAATAAATAAATATAAATAAATAAATAAGAATAAATAAATAAATAAATAAATAAAATTATAAAAATAAATATATAAAAAAATAAGTAATCAAACAAAAATAAATAAATAAATGAATAAAAACAACTAAATAAATAGATATATGTAAAATAAAAAAAATAAATAATAATAATAAAAATAAATAAATCAGT
>JANJGK010000126.1:1088454-1090954 GCA_039081455.1 Macrobrachium rosenbergii | reverse complement strand
CAACTAAATAAAAAAATTAAATAAAAAATTTAACTAAAATCAAAACAAAACCTATGAAATTAAAAATAAATTTAAAAATAATACAAATAATTATTATGAAAGTTTGTATTATTCTTAATTGTTTTTTTAAATTAAAACAAACCTAAAGCTCTTGTGTTTTGTTTTTTTGTCTTTTTTAAAGCTTTTCTTAAGTTGATTTCTTTACTTTAATATCGTTTTTAACGGACATTTCTTATATGATTCTGCTGAACTAAAATCAGTCATAAAAAGAGGACAAAACTCCCAAAAAATTTTTTATTCAGATTTAAATATTTTTAACATTATCACCATATTTCATTTATTTTCCGTTTCTAAATGGTTTTTTAAATTTATTTTTGACTGAAATCTTGACTGATTTTATCAGTATTTTTATATACAAAACGTCCATAACCATTTAGCCTTTATCTGCATTGTTTTTTAACGGAATTTTTTTCAAAAAACTTTGTTATAACAATATATCCTTAAAAGGTGAAGTAAAACCAGTCTTCAATAAGAGGGTAAAACTACGAAAAATATCGTAGTAAATCAATATTTAAGTGAAAAATAAACTTCAAAAATCTCCTTAAAAATGCGAAAAAACTGTTGCATAAAACTTTCAGAAAATATGTCAATTTTGAATACCACATTTTTGGGAAATTTTCCCTTTTTATGATCAATGAATTTAGTTTAACTTTTACATATATATATTTTTTATAACCGAGTTTTAAAAGAAACGTTAAAAAATGAACTTCAAAAATCAACTAAAAAAGATTCATGATTTAAGACAAAACCAATTTAAAATAATCATAAAAATAAAAATAAAAATAAACGAAGTATGTATGAAACATACTGATAAAAGCATTTAAGGTTTAAGTCAAAAATCAATTTAAAAAATCATTAAGAAAAAAGAAAATAAATGAATTATGTAAACAGTTTCAAAAAATATTTCAGTTTGAACACAATATTTTTTTGAAGTTTTGCCCTCTTTTTGAAGAATAATTATAGCATCGTTTACTGATATATTACAACAACATTATATAAAAAAAACTCCGTTAGAAAACAATTAATATATGTCAAAAATCGACTTGAAAAAAAAACAACATTAATTATTTAAGACAAAAATCAATTTAAAAATCATTGAAAAAGGAAAATAAATGAAATATGCTAACAGTAAAAAAAATTCAATTTGATTACGATATTTTTCATACTTTTGCCCTCTTTTTGATGACTTATTTTACTTTACCATTCACTGATATGTTCTTATAGCAAAGATTTATGAAAAATCTCCGTTCAAAAACAATCAAGGTAAAATTTAAGGCTAAAAGGTCATATACGTTTTATATATAAAAACACTGTTATAAAATTTCAAGATTTCAGTCAAAAATCAATTTAAAAATCATTAAGAAATTAAAAATAATGAAATATGTATGTGTCAAAAATATTTAAACCTGAATATTATATTTTTTGGGGGTTTTGTCCTCATTTTATGACTGATTTTAGTTTAACATAATTATATAAAAAATGTCCTTTAAAAACATTCAATATTTAAGTAAAAAATCAACTTCAAAAATGACTTAAAAAAAGACAAAAGAATGAAACATAAAAGCTTTAGGTTTGTTTTAATTGGAATAAATAAAAAATAATACAAACCTTTATATTAATCCTTTATATTAATTTTACATTTATTTTCACCGTATTTGTTTTAATTTTCATCTTATGTTTTGTTTTGATTATATTTAATTTTTATGTAATTATTGTTTTTGTTTTATTCATTTGCTTGTATCATGATTTTCTTCATTGGTAAATAAATGGTATTTGTCATTTAAATTAAATATAAAAATTACAAATACAAATATAAAAAAATGGTAAATATGTCATTTGAATTAAGCATAAAAATAAGAATATATTAGAAAACGTGGAACAAAAATTATTCGCGAAAAAGACGACAAAATTCCCAAAATTTTATTTTTTTAACTTCATTTTCCAGTTTTTAGGTGATTTTTAAAATTGTATTTTCATTTAAATATTGATGGTATTTGTAACTTTTTTTTAATAGGGCTCGGTTATAAGAAGTTAAAAGATAAACTAAATTTATCCATCATAAAGATAGCAAAATTCAAAATAATATTACATTAAAAATTGACGTATTTTTCTAAACTTTACATGTGACAATCTTATTCCTTTTTTTAGGTCATTTCTGAAGTTGAATTTTTACTTGAATAAATAAATAAACTTAAATAAAAAATTAATAAATAATATAAATAAATAAAAAATTTTAAAAACAAAAAAATATAAATAATAAAATAATAAATAAGTATATTACATTTACAAAAAATAAATCAATAAATAAAGAAAAATAATGAAATTAATATCTATAAATAAAAGAAAGTAAATGAAAAATAATTTTTAACTAAATCAAAATAACTAATATGTATGAAATAAAAATAAAATAGAAATCGATAAAAATAAATTAAAATAATAG
>JANJGK010000126.1:1018454-1055954 GCA_039081455.1 Macrobrachium rosenbergii | reverse complement strand
TTTTTTTTTATTTTTGTTTATAAATAAATAAGTAAATAAAAATAAAGAAATATATAAAAATAACTTTTAACCGAGACGTATTTAAAAAAAGTAAAAAATACAATCAATATTTAAATGAAAAATCAATTTTAAAAATCACCTAAAAATTGGAAATTAATATATCATTAAAATCTAAAAAAAATTCAATATTGATACAATATTTCTGGGAATTTTACCCTCTTTTTCGTGATTGATTTTACTTGAACATTTTCTGATATATTCTTATATTTGCCATTGTTGTTTTATATTTGAATTTGTAATTATTATAATTAATTCAAATGACAAATACCATTTATTTACGAATGAATAAAATTATGATACAAGTAAATAAAAAAAATTAAATAAAAAATTTAACTAAAATCAAAACAAAACCTATGAAATTAAAAATAAATGTAAAAATAATACAAATAATTATTATGAAAATTTGTATTATTCTTAATTGCTTTTTTTAAATTAAAACAAACCTAAAGCTCTTGTGTTTCGTTTTTTGTCTTTTTTAAAGCTTTTTTTAAGTTGATTTCTTTACTTAAATATTGAATGTTTTTAACGGACATTTTTTATATGATTCTGCTGAACTAAAATCAGTCATAAAAAGAGGACATAACTCCCAAAAAAATTTTTATTCAGATTTAAATATTTTTAACACTATCACCATATTTCATTTATTTTCTGTTTCTAAATGGTTTTCTAAATTTATTTTTGACTGAAATCTTGACTGATTTTATCAGTATTTTTATATACAAAACGTACATAACGATTTAGCCTTTATTTTTATCTACATTGTTTTTTAACGGAATTTTTTTCAAAAAACTTTGTTATAACAATATATCCTTAAAAGGTGAAGTAAAACCAGTCTTCAAAAAGAGGGTAAAACTACGAAAAATATCGTAGTAAATCAATATTTAAGTGAAAAATAAACTTCAAAAATCTCCTTAAAAATGCGAAAAAATTGTTGCATAAAACTTTCAGAAAATATGTCAATTTTGAATACCACATTTTTGGGAAATTTTCCCTTTTTATGATCAATGAATTTAGTTTAACTTTTACAGATATATATTTTTTATAACCGAGTTTTAAAAGAAACGTTAAAAAATGAACTTCAAAAATCAACTAAAAAAGATTCATGATTTAAGACAAAACCAATTTAAAATAATCATAAAAATAAAAATAAAAATAAACGAAGTATGTATGAAACATACTGATAAAAGCATTTAAGGTTTAAGTCAAAAATCAATTTAAAAAATCATTAAGAAAAAAGAAAATAAATGAATTATGTAAACAGTTTCAAAAAATATTTCAGTTTGAACACAATATTTTTTTGAAGTTTTGCCCTCTTTTTGAAGAATAATTATAGCATCGTTTACTGATATATTAAAACAACATTATATAAAAAAAACTCCGTTTGAAAACAATTAATATATGTCAAAAATCGACTTGAAAAAAAACATTCATTATTTAAGACAAAAATCAATTTAGAAATCATTGAAAAAGGAAAATAAATGAAATATGCTAACAGTAAAAAAAATTCAATTTGATTACGATATTTTTCATACTTTTGCCCTCTTTTTGATGACTTATTTTACTTTACCATTCACTGATATGTTCTTATAGCAAAGATTTATGAAAAATCTCCGTTCAAAAACAATCAAGGTAAAATTTAAGGCTAAAAGGTCATATACGTTTTATATATAAAAACACTGTTATAAAATTTCAAGATTTCAGTCAGAAATCAATTTAAAAATCATTAAGAAATTAAAAATAATGAAATATGTATGTGTCAAAAATATTTAAACCTGAATATTATATTTTTGGGGGGTTTTGTCCTCATTTTATGACTGATTTTAGTTTAACATAATTATATAAAAAATGTCCTTTAAAAACATTCAATATTTAAGTAAAAAATCAACTTCAAAAATGACTTAAAAAAAGACAAAAGAATGAAACATAAAAGCTTTAGGTTTGTTTTAATTGGAAAAAAATCAAAAATAATACACGCCTTTATATTAATCCTTTATATTAATTTTACATTTATTTTCAACGTATTTGTTTTAATTTTCATCTTATGTTTTGTTTTGATTATATTTCATTTTTTATGTAATTATTGTTTTTGTTTTATTCATTTGCTTGTATCATGATTTTCTTCATTGGTAAATAAATGGTATTTGTCATTTTACTTAAATATAAAAATTACAAATACTGTTATGGGCCCACGCCCATCAAACATACACAAGTCTCTTAAAATACAAATAAAGTCACTAACGACCAAGTCCACAATAGGTGGAATGGCCGCAACAGAGTGTACAGAGATGGAATCAAGGAGGATAAGTAAAAGCTGAAAATAAAACCTTAATATTTAATACAAACTTTTTAGAAAGAAATGACCACTGAGCCTCTTACAAAATACATTAAATGAACACAAAAATCAACCACACACTGAAAACATCGAATAACAAACACTCTTACACCAAATTAAGATAGGCTATACAATTACACTTTAAAGAGAGGGCCCTGAAAGTAATAGGATGTCGAAAAGACAGAATAACCTAACTTAATACAGACTAAATGTTTATAAAAAAAAAAGCTTCCCTTAAGTGAGCTGTAAACAGTAGAAGAGGCAAACGCAGCCTTCAAATCACGGGTCGAGGGGCATAATATATATACTCGAGACCTTACCAAACGTAAGAGAGGTCCCCTAGGCAGTATTACTGAACCAAGGGCGTAGACAGAAGATAGAATCACTTTAACGTCGCAAGACGATCAACGGACACGGCCGTCCGACAGGCAATCACACCTTACCAGTTGGCAGAGAGGTCCCCTTGGCAGTGTTACTGGACCAAGGGCGTAGACTGAAGAATAAATCAATCTCCCAAAGCAGCAGCAACTGATGAAAGGCAGGTATCGTAATCCAGAGATAGTTCAAAATCAATCAAGAATAAGGCAGGCCCACACAATGCTAAAGGTCCAGAAAACAACTCTCTCAGTCCTCGAGAAACAGCGCCGAATACAGCTCCGGACGAGAAGCCAAAACCACACGTGAAAATAAAACAAGCTCATTGTAATTAAAACTAAACAACAAGTCAGAAATGTCGGGGAGGAGGAAACAGGGTCATAACGTTCCAAAAGAATAATTACTGCCAAAGTGGCTTATTCAAAACAAATTAATTTACGTTAAATTAAACACATACTGACACCTCCTCACCCAACAAAAAAAAAATTTTCCACAAGAAAATTTTTCTACAAAGTATTGAACTTAACTCAAAATTCAAAGAAATATATAAAAATGCTAATATCAAAAATAAACATAGCAATTCAATCTATATGAAATAAAACAGGGTCAATAAGAAAAAAATTCAAGTCCAATGACAAAACTCAAAAAGTGATTGAAAATACTATATCACATTGCCGGCCAAAAATAGATTAGTGGCAAAAAATTTTGTACCACTTTCAATACAGTCAATAGATATCAAATCTTAACCTTAATATTATGACTTAAAACTAATACAAGTAAATAATTTATAGTGACCACGCCAAAAATAACATCAGTATCAACATATGAAGAAATATGGTAATATCCCCATGAACTCACAAGTGGAGCGGTGGGCACAGGTTAGCAGAACAGCAATATTAACAAGACTAACCTATTATTAGACTAAACCTAGATAACCAACAACCAAAAATATAAATCGACCACAATGGGGCTAGTGTTACCGCAACCAAGGTCACCACTCATACACCAGCCTGTAGCGCCTAAAAAACGGCCGTGCTACAGACCCGTGAGCCCGTGACCTGGCTAAATTATTCTGAAAACACAAATATCAGTCAAACAAAAATAAGGACCAAAACCTTAATAAATTAACCTTAACTTAGTCTAGGTCACCACTCATACACCAGCCTGTAGCGCCTAAAAAACGGCTGTGTAGTGCTACAGACCCGTGAGCCCGTGACCTATCTAAGCTTTGTAAAGAAAGAATTAATGTGGACCATTGGCACAAATAAAGAACAGGGACATAACAGTATATGATTAATGATTCATAAAAACTAACCATCAATCACCAAAAATAAGAAAAAACGTAACACACCGTTCACATATCCATGATTTTACGACACACTCAATATTGTGGCCCTTCACAACACCTTCCAATAATGCCTCTTTTCACTCCAGAGAGCGTCCTTACTCAACACTATTTGTTTTTGCAACTCACTGAGTTTCAAAGAGCGTCTTTTCACTTCACTTCACTCAGTTTTAGTGCCTCTACACTTCAGAGAGCGTCCTCACACTAAACGGGTTTGGGCCTTAAATACACACATCATTAATGGACATATACAAGACAATGGTAACACCTTAAAATTAGCCTCCACCAATAACACATACTAAAATAAACAGAAATCAAAAGTACCCTTAACCACTCTTAATCAAAGACGACACCGAAGAAAAACCTGCAAATCACGACATTTAACATCTTAATCTTAAGTACTTAATCCTAAATTATTTCATAAACAAAAACACCTGACACAACATTATTACAACACACCTGGAAACCTGTACATTCAATAAATTTATAGGATTAATCAAATCAATTAATATAAGTATATACAAAACAACTTTACGAAGAACAAAAAGGTTTTTCTCAAATCAACCCATCGATCAGTCACTGATGCGTGACAGCGCATCAGCGACAACATTACTTTTGCCTGGAATGTGTGAAAAGCTAAAATTCCATTCCTGGAGCAGGAGGCTCCAACGCATCAACCGTTGATTTTTATTCCTAAACCTGTTCAAGAAAACCAACGGATTATGATCCGTTAATATTTTAATCGGAGTCCCTGTAGAGGATAAATATACCTGAAAATGATTAACAGCTAAAATTAATCCCAAAGTCTCTTTCTCTACAGTCGAGTATTTCCGTTGTGCCGGGGATAACTTTTTGGAGAAATAGGCAACAGGATGAGATACTCCATGAGCATCTTCCTGCAACAAAACTGCTCCAACCCCAACATCACTCGCATCAGTAGCAAGCGAAAAAGGAACGTCAAAATCAGGAGCTTTCAAAATAGGGAAATTCATTAGGACCTGCTTTAACTTTTCAAAGGCATTTTGGGCATCATTAGTCCATACAAAAGTCACATTCTTACGTAATAAATTAGTCAGGGGCTCAGCGATATCAGAAAAATTCTTAACAAATCTACGGTAATACCCTACTAAACCAAGGAACTTTCTGACATCCCTGCGACACTTCGGTATTTCAATATGTCTAATAGAGTCTACGTTTGCCTGTTTCGGAGCCACTTTCCCAAATCCTACTTCGTGACCCAAATATACAACCTTTGCTTTGGCAAACTCACTCTTTTTTAGGTTTATAACCAAACCAGCTTTCCTAAGTACCTGAAATAAAGCCTTAATACGTTTAAGATGGGTGTTCCAGTCATCACTATAAATTACAATATCATCAATATAAACAACACACCCCTCTAAACCTTGGACCAAAGTATTCATTAACCTTTGAAAGGTTGCAGCGGCATTCTTCATCCCAAAAGGCATTACTTTACATTGGTAGAGTCCGCGCTGCGTTACAAACGCTGACAAATCCCGTGCCCGTTTGGACAGCGGAACTTGCCAATACCCCTTTAACAAATCAAATTTAGTTATATATTTTGAATTCCCTATCCTGTCAATACAGTCCTCTATCCTGGGTAAAGGATAACTATCAGGCTTTGTGACCTCGTTGACTTTGCGGTAATCAAAACAAAGCCTGAATTGACCATCCTGTTTCTTTACCAAAACAACAGGTGAAGACCACGGACTGTTGCTGGGTTCGATCAGCCCGTGTCGTAACATATAATCAACCTCTTTATCCACAACATCATTTTTAAATGGATTTAACCTGTAAGGGGATTGTTTTACCGGAGTTGCGTTACCCACATCCACATCATGTTCAAGGACAGTGGTCTGTCCTGGAACATCCGAAAATAAATCCTTATAACTAAAAACTAACTTTTTCAAAGATCCCTGTTCTACTAAATTCAAATGTGAAACCATTTCTGAAAAATTTTCTAAAGAATGTTCATTATCATTAGGCCATTCGGCACCATCAAAACAATCATCATCAAAATTACTCACGTCTGGAAAAGAAAAAGAATTAATACCGTTACACTTTGTAGTATCACCAACTAATGCCACGGGAATAACTTTGTCACGACCTTTATAAGCCTTTAACATATTTATGTGACACAACTGGTAGGGTCTCCTCCTTTCAGGAGTTTCAACTAAATAATTAACATCACTTACTTTCTTTAAAATTTTCCACGGTCCTGAAAATGAAGCTTTTAAAGGGTTTCCTGGAATGGGAAGCAATACCAAAACATTATCACCCACTACAAAATTACGCTCCTTAGTCTTTCGGTCAAAAAAGTATTTCATTTTCTTTTGGCTACACAATAAATTTTCACCAGCAAACTTCCAAGCCTTCGTTAATTTATCACCCAAATTACTAACATAATCTAATAAATTCATATCAGGGGCGTCCCCCTCCCAAGATTCACGAACCACATCCAATGGACCACGCACACAATGACCAAAAATAAGGCTGAAAGGTGAAAATCCTAAAGACTGACTCGGCACTGACCGAAATGCAAATAATAAATAAGGTAGTTCCTTATCCCATTCAGAACCATTAACCAAACAATACTTTTTTATCATAGACTTCATGGTTTGATGAAATCGTTCCAAAACACCTTGACTTTCAGGATGGTACGGAGAAGAAGTCACATGATTAATTTTTAATTCAGCCATCTTCTCCCTAAATAATTTACTCAGAAAATTAGACCCACAATCGGACTGAATTACTTTGGGCATTCCGAACCTGGTGAAAAATTCAATTAATACTTCAACAATTTTAACAGATTTTACATTTCGTAGTGGTATTGCCTCAGGATATCGAGACATCCTATCCATAATTGTTAAAATATACTGATTGCCACTACGAGTTTTCGGCAGAGGACCAACCACGTCAATAATTACCTCTCTGAACGGTTCAGAAACAACAGGAATAGGATGTAATGGTGCCTTTGGAATTGGTTGATTAGGCTTCCCGACCTTTTGACATGCATCACAACTATTTACAAATTTTTTAACATCATCTTTCATCTTAGGCCAAAAATAATTTTCACACAATTTACGAGTGGTTTTAAAAACACCAAAATGACCAGCCAAACCATTTTCATGAGCCAATGTCATTAACTCCTTTCGATAAACAAAAGGAACCACAATCTGTTTAACAATTTCACAACCTGTATTAATGGCATCAAAAGGTCTACTTATTCTATACAAAATATTATTAATTATCTTAAATCGAGGGACAGTCAAATCAGTAATTTCGCCAGACTCAACTGGCAGGTCTTTAAAATCTGCTTTCTGAGCTGTAATAAGTTCCTTAGTAGTCCAATTAAGTTTATTATCCAACACACCACTATCTATAACTAAGCTATCACTACGATCTAAACTACTCAAATCAACATCAACTACCGACTCGGCCGAGTCAACACTACTAGCCTTCGATCGAGTGACTACAGATATTTCATTACCGGAACTTAATACAATAGGGAAAGTTTTATTTATTAGGGCGACATCATTCCCTAACACCAAATCCACATCTTTAATAGGAAATTTATCAATAACGGCCAGTTTTAAATAACCTGAAAAAGACGGGCATGATAAATAAAAACTCTCAACCGGGTAAGACCTGACCGTATCTGGAAAACCACTTAACAAAACATATTCCTTATTTGAACATTCCCAATCAATAGGTAAGGATTCTCTGAGAATTAAAGACTGAGCAGCCCCAGTGTCACGCAAAATTTTAACCTTTCTTTGCTCAGTCGAATTCCCAGAGCGAACAAAACCATCAGACAAAAATTTCTGAAAAGGAGCCAGTGACTTATTGCCTAGTCACTGATTATTAGAGTTCTCAGCCACTGACTCGTTCTCATTCCTACGAATGGCCATTACCGGACGTCTTTCGGTCCCTTGCGACCTTTTAAATGCATAACACATGCTCTTGACGTGTCCCTTCTTATGACAGAAGAAACAAGTCAAAGTTTTCAACTTCTCCGGGTTATCTGTGGTCTGCCTATTATAGCTGTTAACAGGAGTAGCACGAGAACCATAATTAACATTAGGCCTATTATACCTGTTCTGATTACTACTCCTGTTAACTCTCACCCAACCAGATTTCTCATTTCTGGGTACTTCCCCTATCACATTTTTATGAGAGAGGAGGTACTCATCACTTGCAATAGCCACCTCCTGCAAAGTTTCTAATTTTAACTCTTCGAGGTGTACCTTCACCTCATTAGGCACAGACCTTTTAAACTCTTCAACCAAAATTAATTCTTTTAATTTCTCAAAGTCCGTCACCTCCTTAGACTTTAACCAGTCGCCAGCAAACTGCTCTTTAGCCCTGGCGAACTCTACAAAAGTCTGCCCTCTTTCCTTCTGTAAATTACGGAAGCGTTGTCGGTAAGCTTCCGGTACCAACTCGTAAGCCTTCAAAACTATGGCCTTTACAGAATCATAATCTGAAGACAGATCTTCGTCCAAGGTAACGTAAACTTTCTGGGCCTTACCTAACAATTTACTCTGAATAAGAGTGGTCCAATACTCTTTTGGCCATTCCAACCTTGAAGCTATTCTCTCAAAAGAAACAAAAAACTCTGCCACGTTAACTTCCTGAAAATTTGGGACTAACTTTAGAGCTTCAGTTAGATTAATACAAGGCATTGCAGACACATTATGTTGGGAAGAAGAAGAACCCCTATTACTCAATGCTTGCATAGCAAGTTCGTGCTGCCTCTCTCTCTCTCTCTCCTCAGCCTTCAACCTTTGGAGATCTATTTCCATTCTTTTCAACTGAATCTGCCTATCTAAAATTTCTACTGACACCGCTTCCTCCACCTGCCTAGTCTCTGGTTTACCTTCTGCCTTCATCACCTTAACCTTTTCATAAACATTAAGCAGCAACAAGCCCTTCCTAACAGACCCAGGATTTTCAATTTCAACAAATTCTGCTACACTCTCTAAATCAGGCTTATTCAATTCTGCCAACCTGTCCTGCCACCCCTCTCCACTCAAGAGCTCCGGGATATTCAAATCAGCCATAGTAAATTAATTACACACAAGTAAATATATAAATGTATCTCACAAAATATACCCAAAAACAAACCAATACACTGAACACCAATAACCACACAAATATCCTACCACGGTCAAGAAAAAAAAAAAATTATAAACACCGATCAACACAAGAATATAGGAGAGAAGGTATTACTATGCTGCAAAACACCCCAAGAATCCACTCTATACACTCAAGTGACTACAGGATCCGACAAATCCTGGCAAAAGGTCGCCAAATGTTATGGGCCCACGCCCATCAAACATACACAAGTCTCTTAAAATACAAATAAAGTCACTAACGACCAAGTCCACAATAGGTGGAATGGCCGCAACAGAGTGTACAGAGATGGAATCAAGGAGGATAAGTAAAAGCTGAAAATAAAACCTTAATATTTAATACAAACTTTTTAGAAAGAAATGACCACTGAGCCTCTTACAAAATACATTAAATGAACACAAAAATCAACCACACACTGAAAACATCGAATAACAAACACTCTTACACCAAATTAAGATAGGCTATACAATTACACTTTAAAGAGAGGGCCCTGAAAGTAATAGGATGTCGAAAAGACAGAATAACCTAACTTAATACAGACTAAATGTTTATAAAAAAAAAAGCTTCCCTTAAGTGAGCTGTAAACAGTAGAAGAGGCAAACGCAGCCTTCAAATCACGGGTCGAGGGGCATAATATATATACTCGAGACCTTACCAAACGTAAGAGAGGTCCCCTAGGCAGTATTACTGAACCAAGGGCGTAGACAGAAGATAGAATCACTTTAACGTCGCAAGACGATCAACGGACACGGCCGTCCGACAGGCAATCACACCTTACCAGTTGGCAGAGAGGTCCCCTTGGCAGTGTTACTGGACCAAGGGCGTAGACTGAAGAATAAATCAATCTCCCAAAGCAGCAGCAACTGATGAAAGGCAGGTATCGTAATCCAGAGATAGTTCAAAATCAATCAAGAATAAGGCAGGCCCACACAATGCTAAAGGTCCAGAAAACAACTCTCTCAGTCCTCGAGAAACAGCGCCGAATACAGCTCCGGACGAGAAGCCAAAACCACACGTGAAAATAAAACAAGCTCATTGTAATTAAAACTAAACAACAAGTCAGAAATGTCGGGGAGGAGGAAACAGGGTCATAACGTTCCAAAAGAATAATTACTGCCAAAGTGGCTTATTCAAAACAAATTAATTTACGTTAAATTAAACACATACTGACACCTCCTCACCCAACAAAAAAAAAATTTTCCACAAGAAAATTTTTCTACAAAGTATTGAACTTAACTCAAAATTCAAAGAAATATATAAAAATGCTAATATCAAAAATAAACATAGCAATTCAATCTATATGAAATAAAACAGGGTCAATAAGAAAAAAATTCAAGTCCAATGACAAAACTCAAAAAGTGATTGAAAATACTATATCACATTGCCGGCCAAAAATAGATTAGTGGCAAAAAATTTTGTACCACTTTCAATACAGTCAATAGATATCAAATCTTAACCTTAATATTATGACTTAAAACTAATACAAGTAAATAATTTATAGTGACCACGCCAAAAATAACATCAGTATCAACATATGAAGAAATATGGTAATATCCCCATGAACTCACAAGTGGAGCGGTGGGCACAGGTTAGCAGAACAGCAATATTAACAAGACTAACCTATTATTAGACTAAACCTAGATAACCAACAACCAAAAATATAAATCGACCACAATGGGGCTAGTGTTACCGCAACCAAGGTCACCACTCATACACCAGCCTGTAGCGCCTAAAAAACGGCCGTGCTACAGACCCGTGAGCCCGTGACCTGGCTAAATTATTCTGAAAACACAAATATCAGTCAAACAAAAATAAGGACCAAAACCTTAATAAATTAACCTTAACTTAGTCTAGGTCACCACTCATACACCAGCCTGTAGCGCCTAAAAAACGGCTGTGTAGTGCTACAGACCCGTGAGCCCGTGACCTATCTAAGCTTTGTAAAGAAAGAATTAATGTGGACCATTGGCACAAATAAAGAACAGGGACATAACAGTATATGATTAATGATTCATAAAAACTAACCATCAATCACCAAAAATAAGAAAAAACGTAACACACCGTTCACATATCCATGATTTTACGACACACTCAATATTGTGGCCCTTCACAACACCTTCCAATAATGCCTCTTTTCACTCCAGAGAGCGTCCTTACTCAACACTATTTGTTTTTGCAACTCACTGAGTTTCAAAGAGCGTCTTTTCACTTCACTTCACTCAGTTTTAGTGCCTCTACACTTCAGAGAGCGTCCTCACACTAAACGGGTTTGGGCCTTAAATACACACATCATTAATGGACATATACAAGACAATGGTAACACCTTAAAATTAGCCTCCACCAATAACACATACTAAAATAAACAGAAATCAAAAGTACCCTTAACCACTCTTAATCAAAGACGACACCGAAGAAAAACCTGCAAATCACGACATTTAACATCTTAATCTTAAGTACTTAATCCTAAATTATTTCATAAACAAAAACACCTGACACAACATTATTACAACACACCTGGAAACCTGTACATTCAATAAATTTATAGGATTAATCAAATCAATTAATATAAGTATATACAAAACAACTTTACGAAGAACAAAAAGGTTTTTCTCAAATCAACCCATCGATCAGTCACTGATGCGTGACAGCGCATCAGCGACAACATTACTTTTGCCTGGAATGTGTGAAAAGCTAAAATTCCATTCCTGGAGCAGGAGGCTCCAACGCATCAACCGTTGATTTTTATTCCTAAACCTGTTCAAGAAAACCAACGGATTATGATCCGTTAATATTTTAATCGGAGTCCCTGTAGAGGATAAATATACCTGAAAATGATTAACAGCTAAAATTAATCCCAAAGTCTCTTTCTCTACAGTCGAGTATTTCCGTTGTGCCGGGGATAACTTTTTGGAGAAATAGGCAACAGGATGAGATACTCCATGAGCATCTTCCTGCAACAAAACTGCTCCAACCCCAACATCACTCGCATCAGTAGCAAGCGAAAAAGGAACGTCAAAATCAGGAGCTTTCAAAATAGGGAAATTCATTAGGACCTGCTTTAACTTTTCAAAGGCATTTTGGGCATCATTAGTCCATACAAAAGTCACATTCTTACGTAATAAATTAGTCAGGGGCTCAGCGATATCAGAAAAATTCTTAACAAATCTACGGTAATACCCTACTAAACCAAGGAACTTTCTGACATCCCTGCGACACTTCGGTATTTCAATATGTCTAATAGAGTCTACGTTTGCCTGTTTCGGAGCCACTTTCCCAAATCCTACTTCGTGACCCAAATATACAACCTTTGCTTTGGCAAACTCACTCTTTTTTAGGTTTATAACCAAACCAGCTTTCCTAAGTACCTGAAATAAAGCCTTAATACGTTTAAGATGGGTGTTCCAGTCATCACTATAAATTACAATATCATCAATATAAACAACACACCCCTCTAAACCTTGGACCAAAGTATTCATTAACCTTTGAAAGGTTGCAGCGGCATTCTTCATCCCAAAAGGCATTACTTTACATTGGTAGAGTCCGCGCTGCGTTACAAACGCTGACAAATCCCGTGCCCGTTTGGACAGCGGAACTTGCCAATACCCCTTTAACAAATCAAATTTAGTTATATATTTTGAATTCCCTATCCTGTCAATACAGTCCTCTATCCTGGGTAAAGGATAACTATCAGGCTTTGTGACCTCGTTGACTTTGCGGTAATCAAAACAAAGCCTGAATTGACCATCCTGTTTCTTTACCAAAACAACAGGTGAAGACCACGGACTGTTGCTGGGTTCGATCAGCCCGTGTCGTAACATATAATCAACCTCTTTATCCACAACATCATTTTTAAATGGATTTAACCTGTAAGGGGATTGTTTTACCGGAGTTGCGTTACCCACATCCACATCATGTTCAAGGACAGTGGTCTGTCCTGGAACATCCGAAAATAAATCCTTATAACTAAAAACTAACTTTTTCAAAGATCCCTGTTCTACTAAATTCAAATGTGAAACCATTTCTGAAAAATTTTCTAAAGAATGTTCATTATCATTAGGCCATTCGGCACCATCAAAACAATCATCATCAAAATTACTCACGTCTGGAAAAGAAAAAGAATTAATACCGTTACACTTTGTAGTATCACCAACTAATGCCACGGGAATAACTTTGTCACGACCTTTATAAGCCTTTAACATATTTATGTGACACAACTGGTAGGGTCTCCTCCTTTCAGGAGTTTCAACTAAATAATTAACATCACTTACTTTCTTTAAAATTTTCCACGGTCCTGAAAATGAAGCTTTTAAAGGGTTTCCTGGAATGGGAAGCAATACCAAAACATTATCACCCACTACAAAATTACGCTCCTTAGTCTTTCGGTCAAAAAAGTATTTCATTTTCTTTTGGCTACACAATAAATTTTCACCAGCAAACTTCCAAGCCTTCGTTAATTTATCACCCAAATTACTAACATAATCTAATAAATTCATATCAGGGGCGTCCCCCTCCCAAGATTCACGAACCACATCCAATGGACCACGCACACAATGACCAAAAATAAGGCTGAAAGGTGAAAATCCTAAAGACTGACTCGGCACTGACCGAAATGCAAATAATAAATAAGGTAGTTCCTTATCCCATTCAGAACCATTAACCAAACAATACTTTTTTATCATAGACTTCATGGTTTGATGAAATCGTTCCAAAACACCTTGACTTTCAGGATGGTACGGAGAAGAAGTCACATGATTAATTTTTAATTCAGCCATCTTCTCCCTAAATAATTTACTCAGAAAATTAGACCCACAATCGGACTGAATTACTTTGGGCATTCCGAACCTGGTGAAAAATTCAATTAATACTTCAACAATTTTAACAGATTTTACATTTCGTAGTGGTATTGCCTCAGGATATCGAGACATCCTATCCATAATTGTTAAAATATACTGATTGCCACTACGAGTTTTCGGCAGAGGACCAACCACGTCAATAATTACCTCTCTGAACGGTTCAGAAACAACAGGAATAGGATGTAATGGTGCCTTTGGAATTGGTTGATTAGGCTTCCCGACCTTTTGACATGCATCACAACTATTTACAAATTTTTTAACATCATCTTTCATCTTAGGCCAAAAATAATTTTCACACAATTTACGAGTGGTTTTAAAAACACCAAAATGACCAGCCAAACCATTTTCATGAGCCAATGTCATTAACTCCTTTCGATAAACAAAAGGAACCACAATCTGTTTAACAATTTCACAACCTGTATTAATGGCATCAAAAGGTCTACTTATTCTATACAAAATATTATTAATTATCTTAAATCGAGGGACAGTCAAATCAGTAATTTCGCCAGACTCAACTGGCAGGTCTTTAAAATCTGCTTTCTGAGCTGTAATAAGTTCCTTAGTAGTCCAATTAAGTTTATTATCCAACACACCACTATCTATAACTAAGCTATCACTACGATCTAAACTACTCAAATCAACATCAACTACCGACTCGGCCGAGTCAACACTACTAGCCTTCGATCGAGTGACTACAGATATTTCATTACCGGAACTTAATACAATAGGGAAAGTTTTATTTATTAGGGCGACATCATTCCCTAACACCAAATCCACATCTTTAATAGGAAATTTATCAATAACGGCCAGTTTTAAATAACCTGAAAAAGACGGGCATGATAAATAAAAACTCTCAACCGGGTAAGACCTGACCGTATCTGGAAAACCACTTAACAAAACATATTCCTTATTTGAACATTCCCAATCAATAGGTAAGGATTCTCTGAGAATTAAAGACTGAGCAGCCCCAGTGTCACGCAAAATTTTAACCTTTCTTTGCTCAGTCGAATTCCCAGAGCGAACAAAACCATCAGACAAAAATTTCTGAAAAGGAGCCAGTGACTTATTGCCTAGTCACTGATTATTAGAGTTCTCAGCCACTGACTCGTTCTCATTCCTACGAATGGCCATTACCGGACGTCTTTCGGTCCCTTGCGACCTTTTAAATGCATAACACATGCTCTTGACGTGTCCCTTCTTATGACAGAAGAAACAAGTCAAAGTTTTCAACTTCTCCGGGTTATCTGTGGTCTGCCTATTATAGCTGTTAACAGGAGTAGCACGAGAACCATAATTAACATTAGGCCTATTATACCTGTTCTGATTACTACTCCTGTTAACTCTCACCCAACCAGATTTCTCATTTCTGGGTACTTCCCCTATCACATTTTTATGAGAGAGGAGGTACTCATCACTTGCAATAGCCACCTCCTGCAAAGTTTCTAATTTTAACTCTTCGAGGTGTACCTTCACCTCATTAGGCACAGACCTTTTAAACTCTTCAACCAAAATTAATTCTTTTAATTTCTCAAAGTCCGTCACCTCCTTAGACTTTAACCAGTCGCCAGCAAACTGCTCTTTAGCCCTGGCGAACTCTACAAAAGTCTGCCCTCTTTCCTTCTGTAAATTACGGAAGCGTTGTCGGTAAGCTTCCGGTACCAACTCGTAAGCCTTCAAAACTATGGCCTTTACAGAATCATAATCTGAAGACAGATCTTCGTCCAAGGTAACGTAAACTTTCTGGGCCTTACCTAACAATTTACTCTGAATAAGAGTGGTCCAATACTCTTTTGGCCATTCCAACCTTGAAGCTATTCTCTCAAAAGAAACAAAAAACTCTGCCACGTTAACTTCCTGAAAATTTGGGACTAACTTTAGAGCTTCAGTTAGATTAATACAAGGCATTGCAGACACATTATGTTGGGAAGAAGAAGAACCCCTATTACTCAATGCTTGCATAGCAAGTTCGTGCTGCCTCTCTCTCTCTCTCTCCTCAGCCTTCAACCTTTGGAGATCTATTTCCATTCTTTTCAACTGAATCTGCCTATCTAAAATTTCTACTGACACCGCTTCCTCCACCTGCCTAGTCTCTGGTTTACCTTCTGCCTTCATCACCTTAACCTTTTCATAAACATTAAGCAGCAACAAGCCCTTCCTAACAGACCCAGGATTTTCAATTTCAACAAATTCTGCTACACTCTCTAAATCAGGCTTATTCAATTCTGCCAACCTGTCCTGCCACCCCTCTCCACTCAAGAGCTCCGGGATATTCAAATCAGCCATAGTAAATTAATTACACACAAGTAAATATATAAATGTATCTCACAAAATATACCCAAAAACAAACCAATACACTGAACACCAATAACCACACAAATATCCTACCACGGTCAAGAAAAAAAAAAAATTATAAACACCGATCAACACAAGAATATAGGAGAGAAGGTATTACTATGCTGCAAAACACCCCAAGAATCCACTCTATACACTCAAGTGACTACAGGATCCGACAAATCCTGGCAAAAGGTCGCCAAATGTTATGGGCCCACGCCCATCAAACATACACAAGTCTCTTAAAATACAAATAAAGTCACTAACGACCAAGTCCACAATAGGTGGAATGGCCGCAACAGAGTGTACAGAGATGGAATCAAGGAGGATAAGTAAAAGCTGAAAATAAAACCTTAATATTTAATACAAACTTTTTAGAAAGAAATGACCACTGAGCCTCTTACAAAATACATTAAATGAACACAAAAATCAACCACACACTGAAAACATCGAATAACAAACACTCTTACACCAAATTAAGATAGGCTATACAATTACACTTTAAAGAGAGGGCCCTGAAAGTAATAGGATGTCGAAAAGACAGAATAACCTAACTTAATACAGACTAAATGTTTATAAAAAAAAAAGCTTCCCTTAAGTGAGCTGTAAACAGTAGAAGAGGCAAACGCAGCCTTCAAATCACGGGTCGAGGGGCATAATATATATACTCGAGACCTTACCAAACGTAAGAGAGGTCCCCTAGGCAGTATTACTGAACCAAGGGCGTAGACAGAAGATAGAATCACTTTAACGTCGCAAGACGATCAACGGACACGGCCGTCCGACAGGCAATCACACCTTACCAGTTGGCAGAGAGGTCCCCTTGGCAGTGTTACTGGACCAAGGGCGTAGACTGAAGAATAAATCAATCTCCCAAAGCAGCAGCAACTGATGAAAGGCAGGTATCGTAATCCAGAGATAGTTCAAAATCAATCAAGAATAAGGCAGGCCCACACAATGCTAAAGGTCCAGAAAACAACTCTCTCAGTCCTCGAGAAACAGCGCCGAATACAGCTCCGGACGAGAAGCCAAAACCACACGTGAAAATAAAACAAGCTCATTGTAATTAAAACTAAACAACAAGTCAGAAATGTCGGGGAGGAGGAAACAGGGTCATAACGTTCCAAAAGAATAATTACTGCCAAAGTGGCTTATTCAAAACAAATTAATTTACGTTAAATTAAACACATACTGACACCTCCTCACCCAACAAAAAAAAAATTTTCCACAAGAAAATTTTTCTACAAAGTATTGAACTTAACTCAAAATTCAAAGAAATATATAAAAATGCTAATATCAAAAATAAACATAGCAATTCAATCTATATGAAATAAAACAGGGTCAATAAGAAAAAAATTCAAGTCCAATGACAAAACTCAAAAAGTGATTGAAAATACTATATCACATTGCCGGCCAAAAATAGATTAGTGGCAAAAAATTTTGTACCACTTTCAATACAGTCAATAGATATCAAATCTTAACCTTAATATTATGACTTAAAACTAATACAAGTAAATAATTTATAGTGACCACGCCAAAAATAACATCAGTATCAACATATGAAGAAATATGGTAATATCCCCATGAACTCACAAGTGGAGCGGTGGGCACAGGTTAGCAGAACAGCAATATTAACAAGACTAACCTATTATTAGACTAAACCTAGATAACCAACAACCAAAAATATAAATCGACCACAATGGGGCTAGTGTTACCGCAACCAAGGTCACCACTCATACACCAGCCTGTAGCGCCTAAAAAACGGCCGTGCTACAGACCCGTGAGCCCGTGACCTGGCTAAATTATTCTGAAAACACAAATATCAGTCAAACAAAAATAAGGACCAAAACCTTAATAAATTAACCTTAACTTAGTCTAGGTCACCACTCATACACCAGCCTGTAGCGCCTAAAAAACGGCTGTGTAGTGCTACAGACCCGTGAGCCCGTGACCTATCTAAGCTTTGTAAAGAAAGAATTAATGTGGACCATTGGCACAAATAAAGAACAGGGACATAACAGTATATGATTAATGATTCATAAAAACTAACCATCAATCACCAAAAATAAGAAAAAACGTAACACACCGTTCACATATCCATGATTTTACGACACACTCAATATTGTGGCCCTTCACAACACCTTCCAATAATGCCTCTTTTCACTCCAGAGAGCGTCCTTACTCAACACTATTTGTTTTTGCAACTCACTGAGTTTCAAAGAGCGTCTTTTCACTTCACTTCACTCAGTTTTAGTGCCTCTACACTTCAGAGAGCGTCCTCACACTAAACGGGTTTGGGCCTTAAATACACACATCATTAATGGACATATACAAGACAATGGTAACACCTTAAAATTAGCCTCCACCAATAACACATACTAAAATAAACAGAAATCAAAAGTACCCTTAACCACTCTTAATCAAAGACGACACCGAAGAAAAACCTGCAAATCACGACATTTAACATCTTAATCTTAAGTACTTAATCCTAAATTATTTCATAAACAAAAACACCTGACACAACATTATTACAACACACCTGGAAACCTGTACATTCAATAAATTTATAGGATTAATCAAATCAATTAATATAAGTATATACAAAACAACTTTACGAAGAACAAAAAGGTTTTTCTCAAATCAACCCATCGATCAGTCACTGATGCGTGACAGCGCATCAGCGACAACATTACTTTTGCCTGGAATGTGTGAAAAGCTAAAATTCCATTCCTGGAGCAGGAGGCTCCAACGCATCAACCGTTGATTTTTATTCCTAAACCTGTTCAAGAAAACCAACGGATTATGATCCGTTAATATTTTAATCGGAGTCCCTGTAGAGGATAAATATACCTGAAAATGATTAACAGCTAAAATTAATCCCAAAGTCTCTTTCTCTACAGTCGAGTATTTCCGTTGTGCCGGGGATAACTTTTTGGAGAAATAGGCAACAGGATGAGATACTCCATGAGCATCTTCCTGCAACAAAACTGCTCCAACCCCAACATCACTCGCATCAGTAGCAAGCGAAAAAGGAACGTCAAAATCAGGAGCTTTCAAAATAGGGAAATTCATTAGGACCTGCTTTAACTTTTCAAAGGCATTTTGGGCATCATTAGTCCATACAAAAGTCACATTCTTACGTAATAAATTAGTCAGGGGCTCAGCGATATCAGAAAAATTCTTAACAAATCTACGGTAATACCCTACTAAACCAAGGAACTTTCTGACATCCCTGCGACACTTCGGTATTTCAATATGTCTAATAGAGTCTACGTTTGCCTGTTTCGGAGCCACTTTCCCAAATCCTACTTCGTGACCCAAATATACAACCTTTGCTTTGGCAAACTCACTCTTTTTTAGGTTTATAACCAAACCAGCTTTCCTAAGTACCTGAAATAAAGCCTTAATACGTTTAAGATGGGTGTTCCAGTCATCACTATAAATTACAATATCATCAATATAAACAACACACCCCTCTAAACCTTGGACCAAAGTATTCATTAACCTTTGAAAGGTTGCAGCGGCATTCTTCATCCCAAAAGGCATTACTTTACATTGGTAGAGTCCGCGCTGCGTTACAAACGCTGACAAATCCCGTGCCCGTTTGGACAGCGGAACTTGCCAATACCCCTTTAACAAATCAAATTTAGTTATATATTTTGAATTCCCTATCCTGTCAATACAGTCCTCTATCCTGGGTAAAGGATAACTATCAGGCTTTGTGACCTCGTTGACTTTGCGGTAATCAAAACAAAGCCTGAATTGACCATCCTGTTTCTTTACCAAAACAACAGGTGAAGACCACGGACTGTTGCTGGGTTCGATCAGCCCGTGTCGTAACATATAATCAACCTCTTTATCCACAACATCATTTTTAAATGGATTTAACCTGTAAGGGGATTGTTTTACCGGAGTTGCGTTACCCACATCCACATCATGTTCAAGGACAGTGGTCTGTCCTGGAACATCCGAAAATAAATCCTTATAACTAAAAACTAACTTTTTCAAAGATCCCTGTTCTACTAAATTCAAATGTGAAACCATTTCTGAAAAATTTTCTAAAGAATGTTCATTATCATTAGGCCATTCGGCACCATCAAAACAATCATCATCAAAATTACTCACGTCTGGAAAAGAAAAAGAATTAATACCGTTACACTTTGTAGTATCACCAACTAATGCCACGGGAATAACTTTGTCACGACCTTTATAAGCCTTTAACATATTTATGTGACACAACTGGTAGGGTCTCCTCCTTTCAGGAGTTTCAACTAAATAATTAACATCACTTACTTTCTTTAAAATTTTCCACGGTCCTGAAAATGAAGCTTTTAAAGGGTTTCCTGGAATGGGAAGCAATACCAAAACATTATCACCCACTACAAAATTACGCTCCTTAGTCTTTCGGTCAAAAAAGTATTTCATTTTCTTTTGGCTACACAATAAATTTTCACCAGCAAACTTCCAAGCCTTCGTTAATTTATCACCCAAATTACTAACATAATCTAATAAATTCATATCAGGGGCGTCCCCCTCCCAAGATTCACGAACCACATCCAATGGACCACGCACACAATGACCAAAAATAAGGCTGAAAGGTGAAAATCCTAAAGACTGACTCGGCACTGACCGAAATGCAAATAATAAATAAGGTAGTTCCTTATCCCATTCAGAACCATTAACCAAACAATACTTTTTTATCATAGACTTCATGGTTTGATGAAATCGTTCCAAAACACCTTGACTTTCAGGATGGTACGGAGAAGAAGTCACATGATTAATTTTTAATTCAGCCATCTTCTCCCTAAATAATTTACTCAGAAAATTAGACCCACAATCGGACTGAATTACTTTGGGCATTCCGAACCTGGTGAAAAATTCAATTAATACTTCAACAATTTTAACAGATTTTACATTTCGTAGTGGTATTGCCTCAGGATATCGAGACATCCTATCCATAATTGTTAAAATATACTGATTGCCACTACGAGTTTTCGGCAGAGGACCAACCACGTCAATAATTACCTCTCTGAACGGTTCAGAAACAACAGGAATAGGATGTAATGGTGCCTTTGGAATTGGTTGATTAGGCTTCCCGACCTTTTGACATGCATCACAACTATTTACAAATTTTTTAACATCATCTTTCATCTTAGGCCAAAAATAATTTTCACACAATTTACGAGTGGTTTTAAAAACACCAAAATGACCAGCCAAACCATTTTCATGAGCCAATGTCATTAACTCCTTTCGATAAACAAAAGGAACCACAATCTGTTTA
This sequence comes from Macrobrachium rosenbergii, assembly GCA_039081455.1. NCBI lineage: Eukaryota > Metazoa > Arthropoda > Malacostraca > Decapoda > Palaemonidae > Macrobrachium > Macrobrachium rosenbergii. The sequence continues at coordinate 1,034,223 of JANJGK010000126.1, read as the reverse complement.
ACAATTTCACAACCTGTATTAATGGCATCAAAAGGTCTACTTATTCTATACAAAATATTATTAATTATCTTAAATCGAGGGACAGTCAAATCAGTAATTTCGCCAGACTCAACTGGCAGGTCTTTAAAATCTGCTTTCTGAGCTGTAATAAGTTCCTTAGTAGTCCAATTAAGTTTATTATCCAACACACCACTATCTATAACTAAGCTATCACTACGATCTAAACTACTCAAATCAACATCAACTACCGACTCGGCCGAGTCAACACTACTAGCCTTCGATCGAGTGACTACAGATATTTCATTACCGGAACTTAATACAATAGGGAAAGTTTTATTTATTAGGGCGACATCATTCCCTAACACCAAATCCACATCTTTAATAGGAAATTTATCAATAACGGCCAGTTTTAAATAACCTGAAAAAGACGGGCATGATAAATAAAAACTCTCAACCGGGTAAGACCTGACCGTATCTGGAAAACCACTTAACAAAACATATTCCTTATTTGAACATTCCCAATCAATAGGTAAGGATTCTCTGAGAATTAAAGACTGAGCAGCCCCAGTGTCACGCAAAATTTTAACCTTTCTTTGCTCAGTCGAATTCCCAGAGCGAACAAAACCATCAGACAAAAATTTCTGAAAAGGAGCCAGTGACTTATTGCCTAGTCACTGATTATTAGAGTTCTCAGCCACTGACTCGTTCTCATTCCTACGAATGGCCATTACCGGACGTCTTTCGGTCCCTTGCGACCTTTTAAATGCATAACACATGCTCTTGACGTGTCCCTTCTTATGACAGAAGAAACAAGTCAAAGTTTTCAACTTCTCCGGGTTATCTGTGGTCTGCCTATTATAGCTGTTAACAGGAGTAGCACGAGAACCATAATTAACATTAGGCCTATTATACCTGTTCTGATTACTACTCCTGTTAACTCTCACCCAACCAGATTTCTCATTTCTGGGTACTTCCCCTATCACATTTTTATGAGAGAGGAGGTACTCATCACTTGCAATAGCCACCTCCTGCAAAGTTTCTAATTTTAACTCTTCGAGGTGTACCTTCACCTCATTAGGCACAGACCTTTTAAACTCTTCAACCAAAATTAATTCTTTTAATTTCTCAAAGTCCGTCACCTCCTTAGACTTTAACCAGTCGCCAGCAAACTGCTCTTTAGCCCTGGCGAACTCTACAAAAGTCTGCCCTCTTTCCTTCTGTAAATTACGGAAGCGTTGTCGGTAAGCTTCCGGTACCAACTCGTAAGCCTTCAAAACTATGGCCTTTACAGAATCATAATCTGAAGACAGATCTTCGTCCAAGGTAACGTAAACTTTCTGGGCCTTACCTAACAATTTACTCTGAATAAGAGTGGTCCAATACTCTTTTGGCCATTCCAACCTTGAAGCTATTCTCTCAAAAGAAACAAAAAACTCTGCCACGTTAACTTCCTGAAAATTTGGGACTAACTTTAGAGCTTCAGTTAGATTAATACAAGGCATTGCAGACACATTATGTTGGGAAGAAGAAGAACCCCTATTACTCAATGCTTGCATAGCAAGTTCGTGCTGCCTCTCTCTCTCTCTCTCCTCAGCCTTCAACCTTTGGAGATCTATTTCCATTCTTTTCAACTGAATCTGCCTATCTAAAATTTCTACTGACACCGCTTCCTCCACCTGCCTAGTCTCTGGTTTACCTTCTGCCTTCATCACCTTAACCTTTTCATAAACATTAAGCAGCAACAAGCCCTTCCTAACAGACCCAGGATTTTCAATTTCAACAAATTCTGCTACACTCTCTAAATCAGGCTTATTCAATTCTGCCAACCTGTCCTGCCACCCCTCTCCACTCAAGAGCTCCGGGATATTCAAATCAGCCATAGTAAATTAATTACACACAAGTAAATATATAAATGTATCTCACAAAATATACCCAAAAACAAACCAATACACTGAACACCAATAACCACACAAATATCCTACCACGGTCAAGAAAAAAAAAAAATTATAAACACCGATCAACACAAGAATATAGGAGAGAAGGTATTACTATGCTGCAAAACACCCCAAGAATCCACTCTATACACTCAAGTGACTACAGGATCCGACAAATCCTGGCAAAAGGTCGCCAAATGTTATGGGCCCACGCCCATCAAACATACACAAGTCTCTTAAAATACAAATAAAGTCACTAACGACCAAGTCCACAATAGGTGGAATGGCCGCAACAGAGTGTACAGAGATGGAATCAAGGAGGATAAGTAAAAGCTGAAAATAAAACCTTAATATTTAATACAAACTTTTTAGAAAGAAATGACCACTGAGCCTCTTACAAAATACATTAAATGAACACAAAAATCAACCACACACTGAAAACATCGAATAACAAACACTCTTACACCAAATTAAGATAGGCTATACAATTACACTTTAAAGAGAGGGCCCTGAAAGTAATAGGATGTCGAAAAGACAGAATAACCTAACTTAATACAGACTAAATGTTTATAAAAAAAAAAGCTTCCCTTAAGTGAGCTGTAAACAGTAGAAGAGGCAAACGCAGCCTTCAAATCACGGGTCGAGGGGCATAATATATATACTCGAGACCTTACCAAACGTAAGAGAGGTCCCCTAGGCAGTATTACTGAACCAAGGGCGTAGACAGAAGATAGAATCACTTTAACGTCGCAAGACGATCAACGGACACGGCCGTCCGACAGGCAATCACACCTTACCAGTTGGCAGAGAGGTCCCCTTGGCAGTGTTACTGGACCAAGGGCGTAGACTGAAGAATAAATCAATCTCCCAAAGCAGCAGCAACTGATGAAAGGCAGGTATCGTAATCCAGAGATAGTTCAAAATCAATCAAGAATAAGGCAGGCCCACACAATGCTAAAGGTCCAGAAAACAACTCTCTCAGTCCTCGAGAAACAGCGCCGAATACAGCTCCGGACGAGAAGCCAAAACCACACGTGAAAATAAAACAAGCTCATTGTAATTAAAACTAAACAACAAGTCAGAAATGTCGGGGAGGAGGAAACAGGGTCATAACGTTCCAAAAGAATAATTACTGCCAAAGTGGCTTATTCAAAACAAATTAATTTACGTTAAATTAAACACATACTGACACCTCCTCACCCAACAAAAAAAAAATTTTCCACAAGAAAATTTTTCTACAAAGTATTGAACTTAACTCAAAATTCAAAGAAATATATAAAAATGCTAATATCAAAAATAAACATAGCAATTCAATCTATATGAAATAAAACAGGGTCAATAAGAAAAAAATTCAAGTCCAATGACAAAACTCAAAAAGTGATTGAAAATACTATATCACATTGCCGGCCAAAAATAGATTAGTGGCAAAAAATTTTGTACCACTTTCAATACAGTCAATAGATATCAAATCTTAACCTTAATATTATGACTTAAAACTAATACAAGTAAATAATTTATAGTGACCACGCCAAAAATAACATCAGTATCAACATATGAAGAAATATGGTAATATCCCCATGAACTCACAAGTGGAGCGGTGGGCACAGGTTAGCAGAACAGCAATATTAACAAGACTAACCTATTATTAGACTAAACCTAGATAACCAACAACCAAAAATATAAATCGACCACAATGGGGCTAGTGTTACCGCAACCAAGGTCACCACTCATACACCAGCCTGTAGCGCCTAAAAAACGGCCGTGCTACAGACCCGTGAGCCCGTGACCTGGCTAAATTATTCTGAAAACACAAATATCAGTCAAACAAAAATAAGGACCAAAACCTTAATAAATTAACCTTAACTTAGTCTAGGTCACCACTCATACACCAGCCTGTAGCGCCTAAAAAACGGCTGTGTAGTGCTACAGACCCGTGAGCCCGTGACCTATCTAAGCTTTGTAAAGAAAGAATTAATGTGGACCATTGGCACAAATAAAGAACAGGGACATAACAGTATATGATTAATGATTCATAAAAACTAACCATCAATCACCAAAAATAAGAAAAAACGTAACACACCGTTCACATATCCATGATTTTACGACACACTCAATATTGTGGCCCTTCACAACACCTTCCAATAATGCCTCTTTTCACTCCAGAGAGCGTCCTTACTCAACACTATTTGTTTTTGCAACTCACTGAGTTTCAAAGAGCGTCTTTTCACTTCACTTCACTCAGTTTTAGTGCCTCTACACTTCAGAGAGCGTCCTCACACTAAACGGGTTTGGGCCTTAAATACACACATCATTAATGGACATATACAAGACAATGGTAACACCTTAAAATTAGCCTCCACCAATAACACATACTAAAATAAACAGAAATCAAAAGTACCCTTAACCACTCTTAATCAAAGACGACACCGAAGAAAAACCTGCAAATCACGACATTTAACATCTTAATCTTAAGTACTTAATCCTAAATTATTTCATAAACAAAAACACCTGACACAACATTATTACAACACACCTGGAAACCTGTACATTCAATAAATTTATAGGATTAATCAAATCAATTAATATAAGTATATACAAAACAACTTTACGAAGAACAAAAAGGTTTTTCTCAAATCAACCCATCGATCAGTCACTGATGCGTGACAGCGCATCAGCGACAACATTACTTTTGCCTGGAATGTGTGAAAAGCTAAAATTCCATTCCTGGAGCAGGAGGCTCCAACGCATCAACCGTTGATTTTTATTCCTAAACCTGTTCAAGAAAACCAACGGATTATGATCCGTTAATATTTTAATCGGAGTCCCTGTAGAGGATAAATATACCTGAAAATGATTAACAGCTAAAATTAATCCCAAAGTCTCTTTCTCTACAGTCGAGTATTTCCGTTGTGCCGGGGATAACTTTTTGGAGAAATAGGCAACAGGATGAGATACTCCATGAGCATCTTCCTGCAACAAAACTGCTCCAACCCCAACATCACTCGCATCAGTAGCAAGCGAAAAAGGAACGTCAAAATCAGGAGCTTTCAAAATAGGGAAATTCATTAGGACCTGCTTTAACTTTTCAAAGGCATTTTGGGCATCATTAGTCCATACAAAAGTCACATTCTTACGTAATAAATTAGTCAGGGGCTCAGCGATATCAGAAAAATTCTTAACAAATCTACGGTAATACCCTACTAAACCAAGGAACTTTCTGACATCCCTGCGACACTTCGGTATTTCAATATGTCTAATAGAGTCTACGTTTGCCTGTTTCGGAGCCACTTTCCCAAATCCTACTTCGTGACCCAAATATACAACCTTTGCTTTGGCAAACTCACTCTTTTTTAGGTTTATAACCAAACCAGCTTTCCTAAGTACCTGAAATAAAGCCTTAATACGTTTAAGATGGGTGTTCCAGTCATCACTATAAATTACAATATCATCAATATAAACAACACACCCCTCTAAACCTTGGACCAAAGTATTCATTAACCTTTGAAAGGTTGCAGCGGCATTCTTCATCCCAAAAGGCATTACTTTACATTGGTAGAGTCCGCGCTGCGTTACAAACGCTGACAAATCCCGTGCCCGTTTGGACAGCGGAACTTGCCAATACCCCTTTAACAAATCAAATTTAGTTATATATTTTGAATTCCCTATCCTGTCAATACAGTCCTCTATCCTGGGTAAAGGATAACTATCAGGCTTTGTGACCTCGTTGACTTTGCGGTAATCAAAACAAAGCCTGAATTGACCATCCTGTTTCTTTACCAAAACAACAGGTGAAGACCACGGACTGTTGCTGGGTTCGATCAGCCCGTGTCGTAACATATAATCAACCTCTTTATCCACAACATCATTTTTAAATGGATTTAACCTGTAAGGGGATTGTTTTACCGGAGTTGCGTTACCCACATCCACATCATGTTCAAGGACAGTGGTCTGTCCTGGAACATCCGAAAATAAATCCTTATAACTAAAAACTAACTTTTTCAAAGATCCCTGTTCTACTAAATTCAAATGTGAAACCATTTCTGAAAAATTTTCTAAAGAATGTTCATTATCATTAGGCCATTCGGCACCATCAAAACAATCATCATCAAAATTACTCACGTCTGGAAAAGAAAAAGAATTAATACCGTTACACTTTGTAGTATCACCAACTAATGCCACGGGAATAACTTTGTCACGACCTTTATAAGCCTTTAACATATTTATGTGACACAACTGGTAGGGTCTCCTCCTTTCAGGAGTTTCAACTAAATAATTAACATCACTTACTTTCTTTAAAATTTTCCACGGTCCTGAAAATGAAGCTTTTAAAGGGTTTCCTGGAATGGGAAGCAATACCAAAACATTATCACCCACTACAAAATTACGCTCCTTAGTCTTTCGGTCAAAAAAGTATTTCATTTTCTTTTGGCTACACAATAAATTTTCACCAGCAAACTTCCAAGCCTTCGTTAATTTATCACCCAAATTACTAACATAATCTAATAAATTCATATCAGGGGCGTCCCCCTCCCAAGATTCACGAACCACATCCAATGGACCACGCACACAATGACCAAAAATAAGGCTGAAAGGTGAAAATCCTAAAGACTGACTCGGCACTGACCGAAATGCAAATAATAAATAAGGTAGTTCCTTATCCCATTCAGAACCATTAACCAAACAATACTTTTTTATCATAGACTTCATGGTTTGATGAAATCGTTCCAAAACACCTTGACTTTCAGGATGGTACGGAGAAGAAGTCACATGATTAATTTTTAATTCAGCCATCTTCTCCCTAAATAATTTACTCAGAAAATTAGACCCACAATCGGACTGAATTACTTTGGGCATTCCGAACCTGGTGAAAAATTCAATTAATACTTCAACAATTTTAACAGATTTTACATTTCGTAGTGGTATTGCCTCAGGATATCGAGACATCCTATCCATAATTGTTAAAATATACTGATTGCCACTACGAGTTTTCGGCAGAGGACCAACCACGTCAATAATTACCTCTCTGAACGGTTCAGAAACAACAGGAATAGGATGTAATGGTGCCTTTGGAATTGGTTGATTAGGCTTCCCGACCTTTTGACATGCATCACAACTATTTACAAATTTTTTAACATCATCTTTCATCTTAGGCCAAAAATAATTTTCACACAATTTACGAGTGGTTTTAAAAACACCAAAATGACCAGCCAAACCATTTTCATGAGCCAATGTCATTAACTCCTTTCGATAAACAAAAGGAACCACAATCTGTTTAACAATTTCACAACCTGTATTAATGGCATCAAAAGGTCTACTTATTCTATACAAAATATTATTAATTATCTTAAATCGAGGGACAGTCAAATCAGTAATTTCGCCAGACTCAACTGGCAGGTCTTTAAAATCTGCTTTCTGAGCTGTAATAAGTTCCTTAGTAGTCCAATTAAGTTTATTATCCAACACACCACTATCTATAACTAAGCTATCACTACGATCTAAACTACTCAAATCAACATCAACTACCGACTCGGCCGAGTCAACACTACTAGCCTTCGATCGAGTGACTACAGATATTTCATTACCGGAACTTAATACAATAGGGAAAGTTTTATTTATTAGGGCGACATCATTCCCTAACACCAAATCCACATCTTTAATAGGAAATTTATCAATAACGGCCAGTTTTAAATAACCTGAAAAAGACGGGCATGATAAATAAAAACTCTCAACCGGGTAAGACCTGACCGTATCTGGAAAACCACTTAACAAAACATATTCCTTATTTGAACATTCCCAATCAATAGGTAAGGATTCTCTGAGAATTAAAGACTGAGCAGCCCCAGTGTCACGCAAAATTTTAACCTTTCTTTGCTCAGTCGAATTCCCAGAGCGAACAAAACCATCAGACAAAAATTTCTGAAAAGGAGCCAGTGACTTATTGCCTAGTCACTGATTATTAGAGTTCTCAGCCACTGACTCGTTCTCATTCCTACGAATGGCCATTACCGGACGTCTTTCGGTCCCTTGCGACCTTTTAAATGCATAACACATGCTCTTGACGTGTCCCTTCTTATGACAGAAGAAACAAGTCAAAGTTTTCAACTTCTCCGGGTTATCTGTGGTCTGCCTATTATAGCTGTTAACAGGAGTAGCACGAGAACCATAATTAACATTAGGCCTATTATACCTGTTCTGATTACTACTCCTGTTAACTCTCACCCAACCAGATTTCTCATTTCTGGGTACTTCCCCTATCACATTTTTATGAGAGAGGAGGTACTCATCACTTGCAATAGCCACCTCCTGCAAAGTTTCTAATTTTAACTCTTCGAGGTGTACCTTCACCTCATTAGGCACAGACCTTTTAAACTCTTCAACCAAAATTAATTCTTTTAATTTCTCAAAGTCCGTCACCTCCTTAGACTTTAACCAGTCGCCAGCAAACTGCTCTTTAGCCCTGGCGAACTCTACAAAAGTCTGCCCTCTTTCCTTCTGTAAATTACGGAAGCGTTGTCGGTAAGCTTCCGGTACCAACTCGTAAGCCTTCAAAACTATGGCCTTTACAGAATCATAATCTGAAGACAGATCTTCGTCCAAGGTAACGTAAACTTTCTGGGCCTTACCTAACAATTTACTCTGAATAAGAGTGGTCCAATACTCTTTTGGCCATTCCAACCTTGAAGCTATTCTCTCAAAAGAAACAAAAAACTCTGCCACGTTAACTTCCTGAAAATTTGGGACTAACTTTAGAGCTTCAGTTAGATTAATACAAGGCATTGCAGACACATTATGTTGGGAAGAAGAAGAACCCCTATTACTCAATGCTTGCATAGCAAGTTCGTGCTGCCTCTCTCTCTCTCTCTCCTCAGCCTTCAACCTTTGGAGATCTATTTCCATTCTTTTCAACTGAATCTGCCTATCTAAAATTTCTACTGACACCGCTTCCTCCACCTGCCTAGTCTCTGGTTTACCTTCTGCCTTCATCACCTTAACCTTTTCATAAACATTAAGCAGCAACAAGCCCTTCCTAACAGACCCAGGATTTTCAATTTCAACAAATTCTGCTACACTCTCTAAATCAGGCTTATTCAATTCTGCCAACCTGTCCTGCCACCCCTCTCCACTCAAGAGCTCCGGGATATTCAAATCAGCCATAGTAAATTAATTACACACAAGTAAATATATAAATGTATCTCACAAAATATACCCAAAAACAAACCAATACACTGAACACCAATAACCACACAAATATCCTACCACGGTCAAGAAAAAAAAAAAATTATAAACACCGATCAACACAAGAATATAGGAGAGAAGGTATTACTATGCTGCAAAACACCCCAAGAATCCACTCTATACACTCAAGTGACTACAGGATCCGACAAATCCTGGCAAAAGGTCGCCAAATGTTATGGGCCCACGCCCATCAAACATACACAAGTCTCTTAAAATACAAATAAAGTCACTAACGACCAAGTCCACAATAGGTGGAATGGCCGCAACAGAGTGTACAGAGATGGAATCAAGGAGGATAAGTAAAAGCTGAAAATAAAACCTTAATATTTAATACAAACTTTTTAGAAAGAAATGACCACTGAGCCTCTTACAAAATACATTAAATGAACACAAAAATCAACCACACACTGAAAACATCGAATAACAAACACTCTTACACCAAATTAAGATAGGCTATACAATTACACTTTAAAGAGAGGGCCCTGAAAGTAATAGGATGTCGAAAAGACAGAATAACCTAACTTAATACAGACTAAATGTTTATAAAAAAAAAAGCTTCCCTTAAGTGAGCTGTAAACAGTAGAAGAGGCAAACGCAGCCTTCAAATCACGGGTCGAGGGGCATAATATATATACTCGAGACCTTACCAAACGTAAGAGAGGTCCCCTAGGCAGTATTACTGAACCAAGGGCGTAGACAGAAGATAGAATCACTTTAACGTCGCAAGACGATCAACGGACACGGCCGTCCGACAGGCAATCACACCTTACCAGTTGGCAGAGAGGTCCCCTTGGCAGTGTTACTGGACCAAGGGCGTAGACTGAAGAATAAATCAATCTCCCAAAGCAGCAGCAACTGATGAAAGGCAGGTATCGTAATCCAGAGATAGTTCAAAATCAATCAAGAATAAGGCAGGCCCACACAATGCTAAAGGTCCAGAAAACAACTCTCTCAGTCCTCGAGAAACAGCGCCGAATACAGCTCCGGACGAGAAGCCAAAACCACACGTGAAAATAAAACAAGCTCATTGTAATTAAAACTAAACAACAAGTCAGAAATGTCGGGGAGGAGGAAACAGGGTCATAACGTTCCAAAAGAATAATTACTGCCAAAGTGGCTTATTCAAAACAAATTAATTTACGTTAAATTAAACACATACTGACAATACAAATATAAAAAAAATGGTAAATATGTCATTTGAATTAAACATAAAAATAAGAATATATTAGAAAATGTGGAACAAAAATTATTCGCGAAAAGGACGACAAAATTCCCAAAATTTAATTTTTTTAACTTCATTTTCCAGTTTTTAGGTGATTTTTAAAATTGTATTTTCATTTAAATATTGATGGTATTTTTAACTTTTTTTTAATAGGGCTCGGTTATAAGAAGTTAAAACACAAACTAAATTTATCCATCATAAAGATAGCAAAATTCAAAATAATATTGTATTAAAAATTGACGTATTTTTCTAAACCTTACATGTGACAATCTTATTCCTTTTTTTAGGTCATTTATGAAGTTGAATTTTTACTTGAATAAATAAATAAACTTAAATAAAAAATTAATAAATAATATAAATAAATAAAAAATGTTAAAAACAAAAAAAAAAATATAAATAATAAAATAATAAGTATATTACATTTACAAAAAATAAATCAATAAATAAAGAAAAATAATGAAATTAATATCTATAAATAAAAGAAAGTAAATGAAAAATAATTTTTAACTAGATCAAAATAACTAATATGTATGAAATAAAAATAAAATAGAAATCGATAAAAATAAATTAAAATAATAGAAATTAAAAAATAAAAATAAATAAATCTAAAAAAATAAAATTAATCAAAACTAAATAACAAATAAGAAAAATAGGAATAAGAAAATTAATAAATAAATAAAAATAGACAATTAAAATTAAAGTTAAATAAATAAATGAAAATAAATAAAAAGAATTATAAATAAATAAATAAAGTAAATGAAAATAAATGAATAAATAAATAAATATAAATGAAAATAAAAATATAAAAATTAAAAATAAATAAAAATAATTAAATAAATAAAAGTAAATAACCGAATAAAAAATAAAAAATTGAAAATAAAAAATAAATACATATAATTAAATAAATAAATAAAAATAAATAAATAACTAAAAATAAATAAAAATATATAATTAAAATTATAATAAATAGATAAAAAAATAATTAAATAAACAAAAATAAATAAAAAATAAAAATAAATAAATAAATAAATAAAAATAAATAAATAAATACATGAAAATATACTAACACAAATAAAAAACATAAATAAAAAAAAAAATAAATAAAAATAGAAAAAATAAAATAAATAAAAATAAATAGATAAATGAAAATAAAAAATAAAAATGAATAAATAAATGAAAATTAATAAATGAAAAAAACAAAGATAAATATCAAAATAAAAATACATACAAAAAGAAAAATAAATAAACAAATATAAATAAATAAAAATAAATAATAATAAAAAATAACAAATAAATATGGAATAAAAAAATAATTAAATAAATAATAAATTATAAATAAATAAATAAAAATAAATATAAAAAAATGAATAAATAAAAATAAATAAATAAATAAATATAAATGTAAAGAAAGAAAGAAATAAATAAAAAATGAAAAAATAAAAATAAAAAAATATATGAAAAAAATAAATAAAAATTAAAGAAAATAATGAAAAAAAATAAATAAAGATATATAAATAAATGAAAACAAGTAAATAAATAAAAATAAATTAAAATAAATAATTAACTAAAAATAAATAAAAATAAACAAATAAGTGAAAAGAAATAAATAAACATTAATGAAGAAAAATAAATAAATAAAAAATAAATAAATAAATGGAAAAAGTTAAATAAATAAATAAAAATTAAAAAATACAAATAAATAAATAAAAATTAATAAATAAAAATAAATAAATAAAAGTAATTTAAACAAATAAATGAATAAATAAAATAATAAAAATAAATAAATAAATAAAAATAAATAAATGAATACACTAATTTAAAAATAAAAAAATAAATAAATAAAAATAAATAAATATAAATAAATAAATAAGAATAAATAAATAAATAAATAAATAAATAAAATTATAAAAATAAATATATAAAAAAATAAGTAATCAAACAAAAATAAATAAATAAATAAATAAAAACAACTAAATAAATAGATATAAGCAAAATAAAAATAAATAAATAATAATAATAAAAATAAATAAATCAGTAAAAATAAATCAATAATTAAAAATAAATATAGACAAATAAAAAATAAATGAAAATAAATAAAAAAATAAATAATTAAATATAAAGAAAAAAATAAATAAAAAAGTATATATAAATAAAGAAAAAATAAATTTAATAAATAAAAATAAATAAATTAAAATAATAGGAAAAAAAATAAATAAATAAATAAAAATAAATGAAAATGAATATATAAAAAATTAATAAAAATAAATAAATAAATAAATAAAAATAAAAATAAATAAAATTGAATTGAATAAAGAATGAATATATAAAAAAATAAATAAATAAATAAAGATAAATAAACTAAATAAATAAACGAATGAAAAAAATAAATAAATAAACGAATGAAAAAAATAAATAAATAAAAATATTTAAATAGATAAATAAAATAAATAAATAAATAAATGAAAATAAATAAAGAAATAAATAAAAAAGATAAAAAAATAAATAATTATAAGTTAAATAAAAATATATGAAAATAAATAAATGAAAATAAAAAATATACAAAATAAGTAAAAAGAAAGAAATAAATAAATATATAAAAATAAATAATTAAATGAAACAAAAATAAATGAAAAGAAATAAATAAATAAAAGTAAATAAATGAAAAAAATAAAAAAATAAAGATATATATATAAATATAAGTAAATAATTAAAAATTAATTAATAAATAAAAACAAATAAATAAAAATAAATAATCATATATGAATAAATAAAACAAATAAATAATTAAAAATAAATAAATATTTAAGAATAAATAAGTAAATAAAAATCAATAAAAATAAATAAATAAAACTAAATAAATAAATATAAATTAATAAAAAAAATAAATAAATAAATAAAGAGGAAATAAATAAATAATTAAAAGTAAATAAACGAAAATAAGTGGAAATAAGTAAATAAAATAAATAAATAAATACAAATAAATAAATAAAAAGAAATAAGTAAATAAAATAATACAAAGAAAATAAATACATAAAAATAAATAAATGAAAATAAATAAATAAAAAATAAGAATAAATAATAATATAATAATAAACAAAAAAAGATTAATAAATAAATAAGACATAAAAATAAATAAATAAATATAAATAAATGAAAATAAATGAATGAATAAAAAAATAAAGAAAATAAATGAAGGGAATAAATAAAAATGAATAAATAAATAATAATAAAAAAAAGAAATAAATAAGTAATAATAAAAAATATATAAATAAAAAAAAATAATTAAAAATAAATAAATAAATAAATAAAAATAAACGAATAAAAATAATAAATAAAAAAATAAATAAAATCAAAATTAATAAATAAAAAAAATAAATAATTAAATGAAAATAAATAAATAAAAATAAATTAATAAAAAAAATAAACAAAAATAAAAAAATAAATAAATAGAATTATATAAATAAAAATTAAATAAATAAAAAAGAAATAAAAAAATACATAAATAAAAATAAATTAATAAAAAATTAAATAAATAAATAAAAGCGAATAAAAAATAAATAAAAAATAAATTAATTAATTAAAATTAATAAATAAATAAATAAAAATAAAGAAAAATAAAAAAAAATAAATAAAGAAAAATAAAAAAAATAAAATAAATTAATAACAATAAATTAAAAACAATAATGAAGAATAAATAAATAAATGAACGAAAATAAAGGTAAAATATAAAAATAATAAATAATTAAAAAATAAATAACTAAAAATAAATAAATAAAAATAGATAAATATAAATTTATTTTAATCTATTTATTTTTATTTATTTATTTTTATATATTTATGTTTATCTATTTATTTTTATGTATTTATTTTAATTTATTTATTTTTATCTATTTATTTTTATCTATTTTTTTATTTATTTTTATCTATTTATTTTTATATTAATTTTTATTTATTTTTTATTTATTTTTTTGTTTTATTTTTTTTTATTTATTTATTTTTATTTATTTATTTTTATCTATTCATTTTTATATATTTATTTTTATCTATTTATTTTTATCTATTTATTTTTATTTATTCATTTTTATCTATTTATTTTATCTATTTATTTTTATTTATTTATTTTTAATTATTTATTTCTATTTATTTATTTATTTTTATTTATTTATTCTTATTTATTTATTTTTATTTTTTATTTTTATTTATTTTTTATATCTATTTTTATTTATTTTTTATCAATTTATTTATATTTATTTATTTTTATTTATTTATTTTTATTTATTTAATTTAATTTTTTATTTTTATTTATTTATTTTTATTTATTTATTTTATCTATTTAATTTTATTTATTTTTTTATCTATTTATTTTTATTCATTTATTTTATATCTATTTATTTTTATTTATTTATTTTTATCTATTTATTATTATCTAATTATTTTTATTCATTTATTTTTATTTAATTATTTTTTACTACTTATTTTTATCTATTTATTTTTATATATTTATTTTTATTTATATATTTTAATTTATTTTTTTATTTATTTATTTTTATTTATTTATTTTTATTTATTTGTGTTTATTTATTTATTTTTATCTATTTATTTTTATTTATTTATTTTTATCTACTTATTTTTATTTATTTATTTTTATTTATTTATTTATTTTTATTTATTTTTATTTATTTTTTTTTCTATTTATTTTTATTCATTTATTTTTATATATTTATTTTTATCTAATTATTTTTATTTATTTTTTTCATTTATTTATTTTCATCTATTTATTTTTATTTATTTATTTACATTTATTTTTTTAACTATTTATTTTTATTTATTTATGTTTATCTATTTATTTCTATTTATTTATTTTTATTTATTTAATTTTATATAATTATTTTTACCTATTTATTTTTATTCATTTATTTTTATTTATTTTTATTCATTTATTTTTATTTATTTATTTTTATCTATTTTTTTATTTATTTATTTTTATTTATTTATTTTTATTTATTTATTTTTATCTAATTATTTTTATTTATTCATTTTTATTTATTTATTTTTATTTATTTATTTTTATTTATTTATTTTTATTTGTTAATTTTTACTTTTTTATATTTATCTATTTATTTTTATTTATTTATTTTTATCTATTTATTTTTTATCTGTTTATTTTTATTTATTTATTTTTATCTATTTATTTTTATCTATTTGTTTTTATTTTTTATTTTTATCTATTTATTTTTATTTATTTGCTTTTATCTTTTTATTTTTATTTATTTATTTTTATTTATTTATTTATATTTTTTTTATTTTATTTATTTATTTTTATTTACTTATTTTTATCTAGTTATTTTTATTTATTATGTATTTATTTTAATTTATT
>JANJGK010000126.1:990954-998454 GCA_039081455.1 Macrobrachium rosenbergii | reverse complement strand
AAACTTCAAAAATCTCCTTAAAAATGCGAAAAAATTGTTGCATAAAACTTTCAGAAAATATGTCAATTTTGAATACCACATTTTTGGGAAATTTTCCCTTTTTGTGATCAATGAATTTAGTTTAACTTTTATAGATATATATTTTTTTTTAACCGAGTTTTAAAAGAAACGTTAAAAAATGAACTTCAAAAATCAACTAAAAAAGATTCATGATTTAAGACAAAACCAATTTAAAATAATCATAAAAATAAAAATAAAAATAAACGAAGTATGTATGAAACATACTGATAAAAGCATTTAAGGTTTAAGTCAAAAATCAATTTAAAAAATCATTAAGAAAAAAGAAAATAAATGAATTATGTAAACAGTTTCAAAAAATATTTCAGTTTGAACACAATATTTTTTTGAAGTTTTGCCCTCTTTTTGAAGAATAATTATAGCATCGTTTACTGATATATTACAACAACATTATATATAAAAACTCCGTTAGAAAACAATTAATATATGTCAAAAATCGACTTGAAAAATAAAAAAAACAACATTCATTATTTAAGACAAAAATCAATTTAGAAATCATTGAAAAAGGAAAATAAATGAAATATGCTAACAGTAAAAAAAATTCAATTTGATTACGATATTTTTCATACTTTTGCCCTCTTTTTGATGACTTATTTTACTTTACCATTCACTGATATATTCTTATAGCAAAGATTTATGAAAAATCTCCGTTCAAAAACAATCAAGGTAAAATTTAAGGCTAAAAGGTCATATATGTTTTATATATAAAAACACTGTTGTAAAATTTCAAGATTTCAGTCAGAAATCAATTTAAAAATCATTAAGAAATTAAAAATATTGAAATATGTATGTGTCAAAAATATTTAAACCTGAATATTATATTTTTTGGGGGTTTTGTCCTCATTTTATGACTGATTTTAGTTTAACATAATTATATAAAAAATGTCCTTTAAAAACATTCAATATTTAAGTAAAAAATCAACTTCAAAAATGACTTAAAAAAAGACAAAAGAATGAAACATAAAAGCTTTAGGTTTGTTTTAATTGGAAAAAAATCAAAAATAATGCAAGCCTTTATATTAATCCTTTATATTAATTTTATATTTATTTTCAACGTATTTGTTTTAATTTTCATCTTATGTTTTGTTTTGATTATATTTAATTTTTTATGTAATTATTGTTTTTGTTTTATTCATTTGCTTGTATCATGATTTTCTTCATTGGTAAATAAATGGTATTTGTCATTTGAATTAAATATAAAAATTACAAATACAAATATAAAAAAATGGTAAATATGTCATTTGAATTAAACATAAAAATAAGAATATATTAGAAAACGTGGAACAAAAATTATTCGCGAAAAGGACGACTAAATTCCCAAAATTTAATTTTTTCAACTTCATTTTCCAGTTTTTAGGTGATTTTTAAAATTGTATTTTCATTTAAATATTGATGGTATTTTTAACTTTTTTTTAATAGGGCTCGGTTATAAGAAGTTAAAAGATAAACTAAATTTATCCATCATAAAGATAGCAAAATTCAAAATAATATTATATTAAAAATTGACGTATTTTTCTAAACCTTACAAGTGACAATCTTATTCCTTTTTTTAGGTCATTTATGAAGTTGAATTTTTACTTGAATAAATAAAATAAACTTAAATAAAAAATTAATAAATAATATAAATAAATAAAAAATGTTAAAAACAAAAAAAATATAAATAATAAAATAATAAATAAGTATATTACATTTACAAAAAATAAATCAATAAATAAAGAAAAATAATGAAATTAATATCTATAAATAAAAGAAAGTAAATGAAAAATAATTTTTAAATAAATCAAAATAACTAATATGTATGAAATAAAAATAAAATAGAAATCGATAAAAATAAATTAAAATAATAGAAATTAAAAAATAAAAATAAATAAATCTAAAAAAATAAAATTAATTAAAACTAATTAAGAAATAAGAAAAATAGGAATAAGAAAATTAATAAATAAATAAAAATAGACAATTAAAATTAAAGTTAAATAAATAAATGAAAATAAATAAAAAGAATTATAAATAAATAAATAAAGTAAATGAAAATAAATGAATAAATAAATAAATATAAATGAAAATAAAAATATAAAAATTAAAAATAAATAAAAATAATTAAATAAATAAAAGTAAATAACCGAATAAAAAATAAATAATTGAAAATAAAAAATAAATAAATATAATTAAATAAATAAATAAAAATAAATAAATAACTAAAAATAAAAAAAATATATAATTAAAATTAAATAAATAGATAAAAAATAATTAAATAAACAAAAAAAATAAATAAATAAATAAATAAATAAATAAAAATAAATAAATAAATACATGAAAATATACTAACACAAATAAAAAACATAAATAAAAAAATATATAAAAATAGAAAAAATAAAATAAATAAAAATAAATAGATAAATGAAAATAAAAAATAAAAATGAATAAATAAATGAAAATGAATAAATGAAAAAAACAAAGATAAATATCAAAATAAAAATACATACAAAAAGAAAAATAAATAAACAAATATAAATAGATAAAAATAAATAATAATAAAAAATAATAAATAAATATGGAATAAAAAATAATTAAATAAATAATAAATTATAAATAAATAAATAAAAATAAATATAAAAAAATGAATAAATAAAAATAAATAAATAAATAAATATAATGTAAAGAAAGAAAGAAATAAATAAAAAATGAAAAAATAAAAGTAAAAAAATATATGAAAAAAAATAAATAAAAATTAAAGAAAATAATGAAAAAAAAAAGATATATAAATAAATGAAAACAAGTAAATAAATAAAAATAAATTAAAATAAATAATTAACTAAAAATAAATAAAAATAAACAAATAAATGAAAAGAAATAAATAAACATTAATGAAGAAAAATAAATAAATAAAAAATAAATAAATAAATGGAAAAAGTTAAATAAATAAATAAAAATAAAAAAATACAAATAAATAAATAAAAATTAATAAATAAAAATAAATAAATAAAAGTAATTTAAACAAATCAATGAATAAATAAAATAATAAAAATAAATAAATAAATAAAAATAAGTAAATGAATACACTAATTTAAAAATAAAAAAAAATAAATAAAATTAAATGAATATAAATAAATAAAAAAGAATAAATAAATAAATAAATAAATAAAATTATAAAAATAAATATATAAAAAAATAAGTAATCAAACAAAAATAAATAAATAAATAAATAAAAACAACTAAATAAATAGATATAAGCAAAATAAAAAAAATAAATAATAATAATAAAAATAAATAAATCAGTAAGAATAAATCAATAATTAAAAATAAATATAGACAAATAAAAATAAATGAAAATAAATAAAAAATAAATAATTAAATATAAAGAAAAAATAAATAAAAAAGTATATATAAATAAAGAAAAAATAAATTAAATAAATAAAAATAAATAAATTAAAATAATAGGAATAAAAAATAAATAAATAAATAAAAATAAATAAAAATTAATATATAAAAAATTAATAAAAATAAATAAATAAATAAATAAAAATAAAAATAAATAAAATTGAATTGAATAAAGAATGAATATATAAAAAAATAAATAAATAAATGAAGATAAATAAACTAAATAAATAAACGAATGAAAAAAATAAATAAATAAAAATATTTAAATAAATAAATAAAATAAATAAATAAATAAATGAAAATAAATAAAGAAATAAACAAAAAAGATAAAAAAAAATAAATAATTATAAGTTAAATAAAAATATATGAAAATAAATAAATGAAAATAAAAAAAATAAACAAAATAAGTAAAAAAGAAAGAAATAAATAAATATATAAAAATAAATAATTAAATGAAACAAAAATAAATCAAAAGAAATAAATAAATGTAAGTAAATATATATATAAATAAAAATAAATAAATAAATAAATAAAAGTAAATAAATGAAAAAAATAAAGAAAATAAAGATATATATATATATAAATATAAGTAAATAATTAAAAATTAATAAATAAATAAAAACAAATAAATAAAAATAAATAATCATATATGAATAAATAAAACAAATAAATAATTAAAAATAAATAAATATTTAAGAATAAATAAATAATTAAAAATCAAAAAAAATAAATAAATAAAACTAAATAAATAAATATAAATTAATAAAAAAAATAAATAAATAAATAAAGAGAAATAAATAAATAATTAAAAATAAATAAACGAAAATAAGTGGAAATAAGTAAATAAAATAAATAAATAAATAAAAATAAATAAATAAAAAGAAATAAGTAAATAAAATAATACAAAGAAAATAAATACATAAAAATAAATAAATAAAAATAAATAAATAAAAATAAGAATAAATAATAATATAATAATAAACAAAAAAAGATTAGTAAATAAATAAGACCATAAAAATAAATAAATAAATATAAATAAATGAAAATAAATGAATGAATAAAAAAATAAAGAAAATAAATGAAGGGAATAAATAAAAATAAATAAATAAATAAAAAATAATAAATAAAAAGAAATAAATAAGTAAAAATAAAAAATATATAAATAAAAAAAAATAATTAAAAATAAATAAATAAATAAATAAAAATAAACGAATAAAAATAATAAATAAAAAAATAAATAAAAACAAAATTAATAAATAAATAAATAAAAATAAACGAATAAAAATAATAAATAAAAAAATAAATAAAAACAAAATTAATAAATAAAAAAAATAAATAATTAAATGAAAATAAATAAATAAAAATAAATTAATAAAAAAAATAAACAAAAATAATAAAAATAAATAAATAGAATTATATAAATAAAAATTAAATAAATAAAAAAGAAATAAAAAATACATAAATAAAAATAAATTAATAAAAAATTAAATAAATAAATAAAAGCGAATAAAAAATAAATAAAAAAATAAATTAATTAAATAAAATGAATAAATAAATAAATAAATAAAAATAAAGAAAAATAAACAAAAAAAAATAAATAAAGAAAAATAAAAAAAATAAAATATATTAAAAACAATAAATTAAAAACAATAATGAAGAATAAATAAATAAATAAACGAAAATAAAGGTAAAATATAAAAATAATAAATAATTAAAAAATAAATAACTAAAAATAAATAAATAAAAATAGATAAATATAAATTTATTTTAATCTATTTATTTTTATTTATTTATTTTTATATATTTATGTTTATCTATTTATTTTTATGTATTTATTTTAATTTATTTATTTTTATCTGTTTATTTTCACTAAATTTTTTTATTTATTTTTATCTATTTATTTTTATATTAATTTTTATTTATTTTTTATTTATTTTTTTGTTTTATTTTTTTATTTATTTATTTTTATTTACTTTTTTATTTTTTTATTTTTATCTATTTATTTTTATATATTTATTTTTATCTATTTATTTTTATTTATTCATTTTTATCTATTTATTTTATCTATTTATTTTTATTTATTTATTTTTAATTATTTATTTCTATTTATTTATTTATATTTATTTATTTATTCTTATTTATTTATTTTTAGTTTTTATTTTTATTTATTATTATATCTATTTTTATTTATTTTTTTATCTATTTATTTATATTTATTTATTTTTATTTATTTAATTTCATTTTTTATTTTTATTTATTTATTTTATCTATTTAATTTTATTTCTTTTTTTATCTATTTATTTTTATTCATTTATTTTATATCTATTTATTTTTATTTATTTATTTTTATCTATTTATTATTATCTAATTATTTTTATTCATTTATTTTTATTTATTTATTTTTTACTACTTATTTTTATCTATTTATTTTTATTTATTTATTTTTATTTATATATTTTAATTTATTTTTTTATTTATTTATTTTTATTTATTTATTTTTATTTATTTGTGTTTATTTATTTATTTTTATCTATTTATTTTTATTTATTTATTTTTATCTACTTATTTTTATTTATTTATTTTTATTTATTTATTTATTTTTATTTATTTTTATTTATTTATTTTTTCTATTTATTTTTATTCATTTATTTTTATATATTTATTTTTGTGTAATTATTTTTATTTATTTTTTTCATTTATTTATTTTCATCTATTTATTTTTATTTATTTATTTATATTTATTTTTTTTAGTTATTTATTTTTATTTATTTATGTTTATCTATTTATTTCTATTTATTTATTTTTATTTATTTCATTTTATCTAATTATTTTTACCTATTTATTTTTATTCATTTATTTTTATTTATTTTTATTCATTTATTTTTATTTATTTATTTTTATCTATTTTTTTTTATTTATTTATTTTTATTTTTTTATTTTTACCTATTTATTTTTATTTATTTATTTTTATCTATTTTTTTATTTATTTATTTTTATTTTTTTATTTTTACCTATTTATTTTTATTTATTTATTTTTATCTATTTATTTTTATTTATTCATTTTTATTTATTTATTTTTATTTATTTATTTTTATTTATTTATTTTTATTTGTTAATTTTTATTTTTTTATATTTATCTATTTATTTTTATTTATTTATTTTTATCTATTTATTTTTTATCTGTTTATTTTTATTTATTTATTTTTATCTATTTCTTTTTATCTATTTGTTTTTATTTTTTATTTTTATCTATTTATTTTTATTTATTTGCTTTTATCTTTTTATTTTTATTTATTTATTTTTATTTATTTATTTACATTTTTTTATTTTTATTTATTCATTTTTATTTACTTATTTTTATCTATTTATTTTTATTTATTGTATATTTATTTTAATTTACTTATTTTTATCTATTTATTTTTATCTATTTTTTTATTTATTTTTATCTATTTATTTTTATATTAATTTTAATTTATTTTTTATTTATTTATTTTTATATATTTATTTTTATATATTTATTTTTATCTATTTATTTTTATTTATTCAGTTTTATCTATTTATTTTATCTATTTATTTTTATTTATTTATTTTTAATTATTGGTTTCTATTAATTTATTTATTTTTATTTATTTATTCTTATTTATTTATTTTTCTTTTTTATTTTTATTTATTTTTTATATATATTTATTTTTATTTATTTTTTTTTATCTATTTATTTATATTTATTTATTTTTAATTATTTATTTTCATTTATTTAATTTCATTTTTTATTTTTATTTATTTATTTATATTTATTTATTTTATCTATTTAATTTTATTTATTTTTTATCTATTTATTTTTATTCATTTATTTTATATCTATTTATTTTTATTTATTTATTTTTATCTATTCATTATTATCTAATAATTTTTATTCATTAATTTTTATTTATTTATTTTTTACTATTTATTTTTATCTATTTATTTTTATTTATATATTTTAAATTATTTTTTTTATTTATTTTTCTTTATTTATTTTTATTTATTTGTGTTTATTTACTTATT
>JANJGK010000126.1:968454-973454 GCA_039081455.1 Macrobrachium rosenbergii | reverse complement strand
CTTCAAAAATCAACTAAAAAAGATTCATGATTTAAGACAAAACCAACTGAAAATAACCATAAAAATAAAAATAAACGAAGTATGTATGAAACATACTGATAAAAGCATTTAAGGTTTAAGTAAAAATCAATTTAAAAAATCATTAAGAAAAAAGAAAATAAATGAATTATGTAAACAGTTTCAAAAATTATTTCAGTTTGAACACAATATTTTTTTAAAGTTTTGCCCTCTTTTTGAAGAATAATTATAGCATCGTTTACTGATATATTACGACAACATTATATAAAAAAAACTCCGTTAGAAAACAATTAATATATGTCAAAAATCGACTTGAAAAATAAAAAAAACAACATTCATTATTTAAGACAAAAATCAATTTAGAAATCATTGAAAAAGGAAAATAAATGAAATATGCTAACAGTAAAAAAAATTCAATTTGATTACGATATTTTTCATACTTTTGCCCTCTTTTTGATGACTTACTTTACCATTCACTGATATGTTCTTATAGCAAAGATTTATGAAAAATCTCCGTTCAAAAACAATCAAGGTAAAATTTAAGGCTAAAAGGTCATATACGTTTTATATATAAAAACACTGTTATAAAATTTCAAGATTTCAGTCAGAAATCAATTTAAAAATCATTAAGAAATTAAAAATAATGAAATATGTATGTGTCAAAAATATTTAAACCTGAATATTATATTTTTGGGGGTTTTGTCCTCATTTTATGACTGATTTTAGTTTAACATAATTATATAAAAAATGTCCTTTAAAAACATTCAATATTTAAGTAAAAAATCAACTTCAAAAATGACTTAAAAAAGACAAAAGAATGAAACATAAAAGCTTTAGGTTTGTTTTAATTGGAAAAAAATCAAAAATAATACAAGCCTTTATATTAATCCTTTATATTAATTTTACATTTATTTTCAACGTATTTGTTTTAATTTTCATCTTATGTTTTGTTTTGATTATATTTAATATTTTATGTAATTATTGTTTTTGTTTTATTCATTTGCTTGTATCATGATTTTCTTCATTGGTAAATAAATGGTATTTGTCATTTGAATTAAATATAAAAATTACAAATACAAATATAAAAAAATGGTAAATATGTCATTTGAATTAAACATAAAAATAAGAATATATTAGAAAACGTGGAACAAAAATTATTCGCGAAAAAGACGACAAAATTCCCAAAATTTCATTTTTTTAACTTCATTTTCCAGTTTTTAGGTGATTTTTAAAATTGTATTTTCATTTAAATATTGATGGTATTTTTAACTTTTTTTTAATAGGGCTCGTTTATAAGAAGTTAAAAGATAAACTAAATTTATCCATCATAAAGATAGCAAAATTCAAAATAATATTATATTAAAAATTGACGTATTTTTCTAAACCTTACATGTGACAATCTTATTCCTTTTTTTAGGTCATTTATGAAGTTGAATTTTTACTTGAATAAATAAATACACTTAAATAAAAAATTAATAAATAATATAAATAAATAAAAAAGTGTTAAAAACAAAAATAATAAAAATAATAAAATAATAAATAAGTATATCACATTTACAAAAAATAGATCAATAAATAAAGAAAAATAATGAAATTAATATCTATAAATAAAAGAAAGTAAATGAAAAATAATTTTTAACTATATCAAAATAACTAATATGTATGAAATAAAAATAAAATAGAAATCGATAAAAATAAATTAAAATAATAGAAATTAAAAAAATAAAAATAAATAAATCTAAAAAAAAATAAAATTAATCAAAACTAAATAACAAATAAGAAAAATAAGAATAAAAAAATCAATAAATAAATAAAAATAGACAATTAAAATTAAAGTTAAATAAATAAATGAAAATAAATAAAAAGAATTATAAATAAATAAATAAAGTAAATGAAAATAAATGAATAAATAAATAAATATAAATGAAAATAAAAATATAAAAATTAAAAATAAATAAAAATAATTAAATAAATAAAAGTAAATAACCGAATAAAAAATAAATAATTGAAAATAAAAAATAAATAAATATAATTAAATAAATAAATAAAAATAAATAAATAACTAAAAATAAATAAAAATATATAATTAAAATTAAATAAATAGTTAAATTAAATAAACAAAAATAAATAAAAAAATAAAAATAAATAAATAAATAAATAAATACATGAAAATATATTAACACAAATAAAAAATAAAAATAAAAAAAATAAAAATAAATAAAAATAGAAAAAATAAAATAAATAAAAATAAATAGATAAATGAAAATAAAAAATAAAAATTAATAAATAAATGAAAATGAATAAATAAAAAAACGAAGATGAATATCAAAATAAAAATACATACAAAAAGAAAAATGAATAAACAAAAATAAATAAATAAAAATAAATATTAATAAAAAATAATAAATAAATATGGAATAAAAAAATAATTAAATAAATAATAAATTATAAATAAATTAATAAAAATAATTATAAAAAAATGAATAAATAAAAATAAATAAATAAATAAATATAAATGTAAAGAAAGAAAGAAATAAATAAAAAATGAAAAAATAAAAATAAAAAATATATAAAAAATAAATAAAAATTAAAGAAAATAATGAAAAAAAATAAATAAAGATATATAAATAAATGAAAACAAGTAAATAAATAAAAATAAATTAAAATAAATAATTAACTAAAAATAAATAAAAATAAACAAATAAATGAAAAGAAATAAATAAACATTAATGAAGAAAAATAAATAAATAAAAAATAAATAAATAAATGGAAAAAGTTAAATAAATAAATAAAAATTAAAAAATACAAATAAATAAATAAAAATTAATATATAAAAATAAATAAATAAAAGTAATTTAAACAAATAAATGAATAAATAAAATAATAAAAATACATAAATAAATAAAAATAAATAAATGAATACACTAATTTAAAAAAATTAAACAGAAGAAATAAATGAAAATAAAAAATAAATAAATAAAAATAAATAAATATAAATAAATAAATAAGAATAAATAAATAAATAAATAAATAAAATTATAAAAATAAATATATAAAAAATAAGTAATCAAACAAAAATAAATAAATAAATAAATAAAAACAACGAAATAAATAGATATAAGCAAAATAAAAAAAAATTAATAATAATAATAAAAATAAATAAATCGGTAAAAATAAATCAATAATTAAAAACAAATATAGACAAATAAAAATAAACGAAAACAAATAAAAAAAATAATCAAATATAAAGAAAAAATAAAGAAAAAAGTATATATAAATAAAGAAAAAATAAATTAAATAAATAAAAATAAATAAATTAAAATAATAGGAATAAAAAATTAATAAATAAATAAAAATAAATGAAAATAAATATATAAAAAATTAATAAAAATAAATAAATAAATAAATAAAAATAAAAATAAATAAAATTGAATTGAATAAGGAATGAATATATAAAAAATAAATAAATAAATGAAGATAAATAAACTAAATAAATAAACGAATGAAAAAAATAAATAAATAAAAATATTTAAATAAATAAATAAAATAAATAAATAAATAAATGAAAATAAATAAAGAAATAAATAAAAAAGATAAAAAAAAATAAATAATTATAAGTTAAATAAAAATATATGAAAATAAATAAATGAAAAAAAAAATAAACAAAATAAATAAAAAGAAAGAAATAAATAAATATATAAAAATAAATAATTAAATGAAACAAAAATAAATGAAAAGAAATAAATAAATATAAGTAAATATATATATATATATATATATATATATATATATATATATATATATATATATATATATATATATATATATAAAAATAAATAAATAAATAAATAAAAGTAAATAAATGAAAAAATAAAAAAATAAAGGTATATATATATATAAGTAAATAATTAAAAATGAATAAATAAATAAAAACAAATAAATAAAAATAAATAATCATATATGAATAAATAAAACAAATAAATAATTAAAAATAAATAAATATTTAAGAATAAATAAATAAATAAAAATAAAAGAATAAATGAATAATAATAAATAAATTAATGAATAAAATTCAATAAAAATAAATAAATAAAACTAAATAAATAAATATAAATTAATAAAAGAAAATAAAAAAATAAATAAATAAATAAAGAGAAATAAATAAATAATTAAAAGTAAATAAACGAAAATAAGTGGTAATAAGTAAATAAAATAAATAAATAAATAAAAATAAATAAATAAAAATAATAAGTAAATAAAATATTACAAAGAAAATAAATACATAAAAATAAATATATAAAAATAAATAAATAAAAAACTAAGAATAAATAATAATATAATAATAAACAAAAAAAGATTAATAAATAAATAAGAACATAAAAATAAATAAATAAACATAAATAAATGAAAATAAATGAACGAATAAAAAATAAAGAAAATAAATGAAAGGAATAAATAAAAATAAATAAATAAATAATAATAAATAAAAAGAAATAAATAAGTAAAAATAAAAAATATATAAATAAAAAAAATAATTAAAAATAAATAAATAAATAAAAATAAATAAACGAATAAAAATAATAAATAAAAAAATAAATAAAAACAAAATTAATAAATAAAAAAATAAATAATTAAATGAAAATAAATAAATAAAAATAAATTAATAAAAAAAATAAACAAAAATAAAAAAATAAATAAATAGAATTATATAAATAAAAGTTAAATAAATAAAAAAGAAAGAAAAAAATGCATAAATAAAAATAAATGAATAAAAAATTAAATAAATAAATAAAAGCGAATAAAAAATAAATAAAAAATAAATAAATTAATTAAAATGAATAAATAAATAAATAAAAATAAAGAAAAATAAACAAAAAAATAAAGAAAAAAAAAATTAATAACAATAAATTAAAAACAATAATGAAGAATAAATAAATAAATGAACGAAAATAAAGGTAAAACATAATAATAATAAATAATTA
>JANJGK010000126.1:780000-790000 GCA_039081455.1 Macrobrachium rosenbergii | reverse complement strand
AAATATATAAATAAATAAGTAAATTTAATAAAAATTAAAGAATAAACAAAAAATAAACAAAAATAAATAAATAAAAAATAAATAAAAATAAAGAAAAATAAATAATAAAAAAATAAATAAAAATAAAAATAAATAAATAAAAAAATAAATTAATGAAAATAAATAAATAAATAAATAAGGGAAAATAAATAAAAATAAAAAATAAATAAAAAAAGTGAAAATAAATAAATATAAATAATAAAAAATAAAAAAATAAAATAAATAAATAGATAAATAAATAATATAAAAAATATATATAAAAAATAAATAAATAAACAAATATAAATAACAAAAAAAAAATAAATAAAAATAAATGAATAAAATAAATAAATAACAATAAGTAAATTTAAAAATAAAATATATGAAAATAAAAATAAATAATTAGAAATAAAAATAAATAAATAAATAAATAAAAATAAATGAAAATGAATGAATAAATAAAATAAATAAATATTTAAAAGTAATTAAATAAAAAATTCAAATAAATGAAAATGAATAAATATAAAAAAATTAAAAATAAATAGGCAAATAAAAAAAATAACTGAATAAATAAAAATGAATAAATAAAAAAATTAAAATAAATAAATAATTAAATATAAATAAAAATTAATAAACAAATAAACGTAAATAAATAAACAAAAATAAATAAATGAATAAAATAAAAAATAAAAAATAAATAAAAATATATGAAAATAAATAAATAAAAATAAATAAATAAAAAAAATAAAAAATAAATAAATAAAAATAAATTAATAAAAATAGATAAATAAATAGAACTAAATAAATAAATGCAAAATAAATAAATAAGTGAAAATAACTAAAAATAAATAAATAAATAAAAATAAATAAATAAAAAAATAAATTAATTTAAATAAATAAAAATAAATAAATCTATGAAAATAAATAAAAATAAATAAAAAATTAAATGAAAATAAATAAATAAAAATTTTTAATTAAATAAAAAAAAAAATAAAAAATAAATAAAAAAATAAATTAAATAAATAAATAAAAATTTAAAAATTAGTAAATAAAGATAAATAAGTAAAAATAAATAAAAAAATAAAAAATACAAAATAACAAAAATAAATAAATAAATAAGTAAAAATAAATAAATAGAAAAGGAAATTAAATTAATTAAAATAAGTCAATAAATAAATAAAAATAAGTAAATAAAAAATTAAAAATAAATAAAATGTAAATAAATAAAAAAGATAAATAAAAAATAAATATTAAATAAAAGTAAACAAATTAATTAAAAATAAATAAATAAATAAAAATAAATAAATTAATAAAAATAATAATTAAAATATATCAATAAAAAAATAAATGGGTAAATAAAAAAAAATGAATAAATAGAAATAAAAAATAAATAAAAACAAGTGAAAATAAATTTAAGAAATAAATAAATAAATGATAATAAATAAATAAATAAATAAAAGTAAATATAAAATTAAAAATAAATAAATAAATAAAAATAATAAATAAATGAAAATAAATGAAAATAAAAAGAAATTAATTAATAAATATAAAAAATAAATAAATAAAAAAATAAATAAATAAGAAAAATAAAAATAAATAAATAAAAATAATTGACTGAGAGGTTTTGACAGAACTTCCACAAAACTGAAAAAGATGATATTTTGACATATTTTACATATTTCATTATTTTTTTTATGATTTTTAAATTGATTTTTGACTGAAATCTTGAATGTTTATAACAGTATTTTTATATACAAAACGTATATAACCTTTTAGCCTTGAATTTTACCTTGTGAACAGAAATCCTAGGGAGGAGAATGAATAGACCAACTAAAATCCAAACTTATTTATTAGAAATGACTGAATAGGTGAACAGTAACTGCTTGTTGGTTGTCTGGACTGGATTCTATCAAGTAGAAGAAGATCGATGACACCAGATCTCCCAATCCTCCCCAATTCCGTCCCACTCACTAAAACACGAGAAATATGAGAATTAAAAATTTGAAATACCGAAAGCACAACGAAGTAATATACTAGTCCCGTCGTAATAATTGAAATTCCGTACAAGTGAATATAGCAAGAACTCGTCTTACAAAAATTAAGAGAAACCTTTATAGCAATGAAATCCGCTAAATATGAATATGAAATATAAAGTGTAGCAGCAGGCCTATACTATATTACTTCAAAGATAAGTTTACGAAAGCTGGATCACATACTATAAACCAACAAACCTATACGGGAACAACGTGAAATGAACAAAATGAAAAGAACTGCTTTCGTTTAAGGATTACGATGAATTAGCGAGCTTTATTATTTAAAAGGGCTGAATGCTAGGAACAGATTATTTAAGGAATCTTGGGAAAAATCTTAAAGTCACGAAATCACGGTGTCTAATGAAAGTGACATACCTCAAGAAATTTCCATCCTTAAAACTGCTAGTACAAGACATCAGTTGATGGTATGCGACGTCTGTCGTTGGTGTCGATGGCTTGAGGCTACTGTAGCTGATGAGGGTTAATTAGTGCTCCATTGCGAATGAAAGTTCCACAGGATACTGAGTTTCCAGTCCTTCGGACTATGAAGGAGCTGTGAGCTGAACTGCAAACTATGATGGTGCTGAGAGCTGAACTGCAAACTACGATGGAGCTGTGAGCTGAACTGCCAACTTTCGGCCCTTCTTGCCGCGAAGAAAAACAAAAACAGCCGGTTTCTACCTGAGTGGAGTAATTTCAGGCAGTCAAAGTTCTCCAACAAGGATTCGGGAAGGAGGTGGTGTCACTTTAAACACCGTGATTTCTATACAAATTTACATTCACAAAAGCAATTATTTTAACATTTGTCACAAAAATGTTAGAGAAAAAGTAAGTTAAAGTTACTAAGAAAAATATTAGAAAAATGTTAAAAGTCTAAACAAATAACTGAAAATTTATATTTTCTTCACTCCAAGGAAGGGAATTTGATTCCATTACGAATCAAATTTATGTATATAAAGTTACATTAATAATGTAAGTCACAAGAAAAAAATTATTCAGGTAGTAACCTAGAAATTATCAAGAATATCTTTAGTCTTTATTTCACTCCCAATGGCTGTCCTTTTGGGTCTTGCTGAACATTCAACAACACTTGGGCCAGGAAGAGTGATCATTTCATCATTATTAGGCAACTCTTCTTTTCTAAGTAAGGGTATCAACGTGGAAGAGTGCCGCTTCAATATCTCTCTCGTTTTACCTTTCATAACTATGGCACCCGTGATTTCATTATGAAGATTTTTCACTACGTCTTTAACAATAGCCATTGGGTAGTTACTTTGTTTGGTCATTGGTTCTTTTATTAGAACAATATCACCTCTTTGAAGAATTTTGTGCGTCACGGGCTTATACCGGTCTTTTAAGTTAACTGCTTGGTGGATAAGAGTACATAAGAATTCTTCGTTATAAATATCTATGAGCTTGTTACGAGTTTTCTGAAGTTTTCGTAATTATTTTTCACCTTGTTTAAGGGCTCAAAGGGCATCCATTCAGGTTCAGGATTTCTCTGAAGCTCTGGAGTAATGTTCAAAGATAACAAGTCATATCCTCTAATTAAAACTTCAGGCGTGATTGAATCAGGAACACAGTCACCAGATGAATCTCTCAAGGCTTCCTTGAAGGCAATTGGTCGCCTGTTCACGAGATGAACGGTCTTGCAAACAATAAACTCAAAATCTCTATATGGCAAGATATTTTTACCAATAGAGCCAAAAAGGAGTCTCTTGGTTAACTTTACACAAATTTCAACCATTGATCCTAGTTTACTATGACCTTTAAAGAAATGATCAAAGGATAAGGGTTGAACATTATTTTCATCAAAATATTTACGAGTTTCATGATCTTTAAAAAAATCTGAAATAACATTTGCACCAGCAGTCAACTGCATTCCTAAATCGGAAATACAAAAACTAGGGATACCAAACTCGAAGCAATGCAACTGAAACGCTCTTAAGAATTCTACGACAGACAGGCTTGAACAAATTTTCAAATTTATGGCTCTTGACCACATACAGGTAATGCAAAGAATCTACACTTTAGAATTTTGACCATATAATTTTACAGTGAACGATCCCATGAAGTCTACATAAATATTATTAAATGGTATATTAGAAGGGTTTAATCTACACATTCTGTATGGACTTTGGTTAAGCTTAACAGTCCGTTCATTAAAACGACGACACGTCGTACAAGTTTTTAGTATCCTTTTGACAATGGAGAAAAAGTGTGGGATCCAAAAAGTTTTCCTTAGCTCAGTCAACAATGAATAACACCCAGCATGAGCCAATTTCCTGTGCATGTCCAGGATGATGAGTGGAGTAAGAACACTATTCTTTGCCAGAAGTAAAGGAAAACTGTACCGCTTAAAGCGCTCAACACTCCTGAGACGCTCACATTTACTTCGGACCCTCAACAACCCATCCCTGTCCATGAAAACATTAAGCTGTTTGACAATATTTGGGATGTCCTTAACATTCCTTGAATTAGAGTGGAAATACTTAAAAACCTCAGGGAATTCAGATTGCTGATCTTTTAATATTATTTGTCTAGTAGCTTCTGAAAAAAAGTTCGCATCATCTTTATCCTCAAAGTGAGAAAACCTGTCAGGATACTTAGATTTTACTTTAGCTTTCAGCTTGTTTACAAAGATTAAAATCTTGCTGTAAACCTTCACCAAACGATTGAAGCTGGAGAACCTGTCTAACAGCATTAAATTCTTCAGACAGCCAACCAGTGAGTAACTTGAAAGCAAGCCATGAGTTTCAGAGCTAGGGCTTATGTTATCAACATCTGCAAGAGGATTTGGTATAATCACCGAAAAAATATCATCCCTACTAAGCTCGGGAGTGATACAATTAGATAAAAAGGGTGGACCACTGTAATAATTACTCTTCACGAGCTGTTTATGGGACATACTTCGGGTTATGCAGTCTGCTGGATTTTTTGTTCCAGAAACAAATGAAAATTTTATGGGATGAGTTTCACATAACTTTGTAATATGTTTGATCCTATTCATTACGAAGACTGACCTTTTCTGCATCTTGTCTAATTTCGTGGAATAGGAATTTAACCATGCTAAAGATACAAGACTATCTGAAAATATTTCAATTTCAGTAATGTGGATTGGTTTAATGCACGAAGGGCCAGCAAGATCTGCATACAAATCTAAAATACACTCTGTGGCTAAAGCAATGCCTTGGATCTCCAAGGAAGGGATGCTTTGCATTCCAGCTGTTTATTGACAATTCTATTCTTTCCTGAAAGAAAACTTATTTCCTTGGTCTCTAAGTCTTTGATATAAATGACAGCACCATACATTGATTTACTGCTATCAGAAAATCCTATCAGCTTGTAAGAGCTCTGTCTTTTCCCAACAAATCTCTTAATCTTGACAACAAGAGAGGCATTAGCTTGTTTGGCAATTAATCTCCATTCACGTAAAACATCAGGAGAAAGAGTCTGATCCCATGTTAACTCCTTTTGGCATTGCAATCTGTGCAAGAACAACCTACTTCTATTTTGTAAAGGAGCATTATAGTTATGAACGTCATATTGTGATGCAATGCTTCTTAAAATTAACCTTTTAGTATTAGCCTGTGGGTCGAGGTTAATAGGGTTTGTCGATAGGGTATCTTTTGAATGATCCCATCGCATGCCAAGCAATTTTACCTTAATAGGGGTTTCTCCTTCAAGATCAGAGTCAATGAGAGATTGTAAATTACTGTCATTTGACATGAATTGCTGAAGACCAAATTTGTAAGGTTCAAAAATAGAGTTCAGCTGATTGTAAGCCCATATTAAATTTTCAGAGTCCTCTGCTGTAAAAGCACAATTGTCCATATAACAAAGTTGATAAATTAAATGTTTCAAGTATCTAATACCTGATGAATCATCCTCAGAATCGAGAACCAAAATTTTGAAAAGACTTAACAATAAAATTGTGGGTGAACAACGTAGCCCAAAAGGTAAACGAACATTCTTGTAAGCTATAATAGAAAAATCCCTCTTCTGAACATTTCGAAACCATAGGAATAAAAGTTTATTTTGATCAATTTCTTCCAAACTAATATTATTGAAAGCCTTTTTAATATCAAAGGTGCAAATGAAGGGGTCAAATCTTAAATGCAACAAAGCAGAAGAAATTTTATGGTTAAGTGTAGGACCGGGATAAATTGCTTGGTTATGACTAACTGTCATGGGCTTAGTCGGGTCCTTTTCACAAAGATTGGAGAGAAAAACTATTCTACATTTTGTAGTCTCTCTATCTGGTTTGAATATTGGCATATGTGGCAAGAAGCTATGCTCAGGATGAGTCTCTAGAAAGTCATCAAGGTCATTAATTTTTTCAATGATACCAGCAGCAGCTTGTTCTTGGAAAGTGTCATTCATTAATTTTAAATTTTCTTCATTCTTTAAAAGTTTGTTCAAATTAGCCCTTAGAATCAGTGTTGCTAACTTACGATTTCTACCCAGCAAATGACTAACTTTAGGATTCCAAAGAAGAGGCATTTTGAGTCTTCCTCTTTCGTCACGCACTGTATTGTCTAGAGCAAATTTTACTAAATCATTATTTATCTCAGAAGTCTCGTCATCATAGATCTGATTATCATGATTTGTGTAATATGAACATTGACTCTCTAAAATGTCACTTGTAGCTCTTTGCAACTCTGCATCAACAAGATCACCCTTATCATTGAAGACTGAAAAATTAGCATTACAACAATCTATAACTTCAATGCAATTATCTGTGGATGTCAGACAAGAGGTATTTTTGACAGGAAAGTAATTCCCAGGGTCCATTATTGAATATGAATTTGAATTAACTGGCAAATCCTCCAAGTCATGCAATAGCTGATTAATATCTCCCTTCAATATGATTCCCAAAGGAGTCTGAGAATATAAGGACATCTTCCTTTCACCAAAGAGTACTTCTGAATCTGGTATACAATACGAAGATTTACACCCTAAAATGAACTCTATATCACTGATTTCATCCTGGCAATTCTTTAAAGATTCGTCTGCTAATTTATATCCCTGCATGAGAAAACTATCAACAACTTTTCTCAAATTTAGAAGTTTTAACACAATATTAATTGAAGGAATACACAAAGCCTTAATAGTTTTCAACTCATCACCAAACTTCACATTAAATTCTACTAATTTACTCTTATATGTCTTGGGTACATTAATACCGTTTACAGTGATAGAAAAGTTATCCTTAATGACTTTCAGATCAAGCTGGGATGCCAAACTTTCAGTTATAAAGTTTGACTGGCAACCACCATCTTTCAATCCTCTCACTCTTTTGCCACCGATTTTACATGTAAATGTAGGCAATATCGATTCACCATCGGTATCCCCCTGCAAAGCTTCTGTCAGAGTTATAAAATTGCTACTAACAATGTTCAGTTTGGAATTATCTTTTGATTTATCCAAACCTGAATCTACCTTGGATTTATCAGCTGTGCTTTCTTTCTTACGTGGATTCCCAACACAAAGGTAAGACATATGCCACCCTTTACAGTTACTACACCGGGAGTTGAATTTAAATTTACAATTATCTGAAGTATGATTAAGGTTCCCACATTTAATGCAGCCGGACAAACTAACCAACTTATCAATTTTCTCTTGTGGAGTCTTAAATACTGGACACCGGTAAACTGGGTGTGAAATATCCCTGTCTACAACTATGCAAAGGGAACAAGGTTTTGATGACCTAGTTTTGTCTTTAGAATAATCTACTTTCACAGCAAGGCTAGTTGTACATTCTCGAGAACTGGCCGAATTCAATACAGGCGAATCAGATTTTTTCTTATGTTCTTTAAAATGTTTCTGTGAAAAATACCGCTCGCTCGCTTCAAAAAAGTTATCAGTAATTTCCATTAAAGTTGGTTTCGAATGATTAGTTATTTGAATCAAAATATTTCGAAAAGACTCATTCAGGCCTGACCAGAAAAAATATTGAAGGAAAAAATCAACATCAATTTTCAATTTCTTAATACTTTCAGTGATATACTTAATCTTAGAGATGTATTCAAACGGATCATCTTCATAAGTTAACTTCATTTCTGATAACTGCTTAATAATATTGAACTTCTGTTTTCCTGGGGAAGCCAAAGCATTCGTCAGTAATTCTTTAGCATGAGTGTATCCTTGCTTATCAGCTTCAAGGGAATTAATCAAGATTGAAGCTCTCCCACTAACTTGCTGCTTTAACAACAGAAATTTATCGTAATCTGGGTACGAGAACTTGTTAATAGTTTCCTCGAACGGATGAAAGAATTTATTTAAGTCTTCACCATCACGACTGGTAAATGTGGGAAGAGGGGCTGTTGGGCGTTTAAGGAGACTACGAGCCGAATCAAGCGAGGACTGACTAAGAGAAGGTACATCTTCTAACAAAGCTATACACTCACGAATTTTAGTCAAATAATCATGACTCAATTCAATATCCTCTGCAAGTACAAATTCATCCTCATTCTCACCCCACTTAAGTGCTTGAATTTTAGAATCATAATCACCTAGTTGAGCTAACAAGTCCACCAATACTGCTTTTTTCGCATATCGAACAACTTGTGATAAAGCGGGAAAACTATCCCTCTTATTGTAATTTTCAGTGATAGCCTTGCGGATATATTTCCGGGAGTTAACTAACAGTTTAAGATCAGACATGGTTAATGATAGCAATGTCAAAAAATTTCAAAAAATTTCCAAATATATGAGAATAAAAATTTTCCCCAAGTAAATATCAAACACGACAAAAATATAAAATGCAAATATCAAGCTACAGCAACCACCAAACCAAGGCCAACCAACAACAAGCAGTTTCGCATTCAGTCCCCCCAGGGGTTCCATGAACAGAAATCCTAGGGAGGAGAATGAATAGACCAACTAAAATCCAAACTTATTTATTAGAAATGACTGAATAGGTGAACAGTAACTGCTTGTTGGTTGTCTGGACTGGATTCTATCAAGTAGAAGAAGATCGATGACACCAGATCTCCCAATCCTCCCCAATTCCGTCCCACTCACTAAAACACGAGAAATATGAGAATTAAAAATTTGAAATGCCGAAAGCACAACGAAGTAATATACTAGTCCCGTCGTAATAATTGAAATTCCGTACAAGTGAATATAGCAAGAACTCGTCTTACAAAAATTAAGAGAAACCTTTATAGCAATGAAATCCGCTAAATATGAATATGAAATATAAAGTGTGGCAGCAGGCCTATACTATATTACTTCAAAGATAAGTTTACGAAAGCTGGATCACATACTATAAACCAACAAACCTATACGGAAACAACGTGAAATGAACAAAATGAAAAGAACTGCTTTCGTTTAAGGATTACGATGAATTAGCGAGCTTTATTATTTAAAAGGGCTGAATGCTAGGAACAGATTATTTAAGGAATCTTGGGAAAAATCTTAAAGTCACGAAATCACGGTGTCTAATGAAAGTGACATACCTCAAGAAATTTCCATCCTTAAAACTGCTAGTACAAGACATCAGTTGATGGTATGCGACGTCTGTCGTTGGTGTCGATGGCTTGAGGCTACTGTAGCTGATGAGGGTTAATTAGTGCTCCATTGCGAGTGAAAGTTCCACAGGATACTGAGTTTCCAGTCCTTCGGACTATGAAGGAGCTGTGAGCTGAACTGCAAACTATGATGGAGCTGAGAGCTGAACTGCAAACTACGATGGAGCTGTGAGCTGAACTGCCAACTTTCGGCCCTTCTTGCCGCGAAGAAAAACAAAAACAGCCGGTTTCTACCTGAGTGGAGTAATTTCAGGCAGTCAAAGTTCTCCAACATGGATTCGGGAAGGAGGTGGATTTCTATACAAGTTTACATTCACAAAAGCAATTATTTTAACATTTGTCACAAAAATGTTAGAGAAAAAGTAAGTTAAAGTTACTAAAAAAAAATATTAGAAAAATGTTAAAAGTCTAAAC
>JANJGK010000126.1:670000-672500 GCA_039081455.1 Macrobrachium rosenbergii | reverse complement strand
ATTGTCGTTAGAATATTTACTAATGAGGGTTTGTGTGCTCAAGAAATTAGGGTGGAAAGGCAATGAAAGGAATTGCATCTTTTTCATCTCTTTACGTGGACGTGGATTGTATATTTTCTTTTTAGCCCTACAAAACGCTTTTTCAATGAAATGTGCTGGGTAGCATAGTTTCGTAAATGTCTGTCTTATATGTTCCAGTTCAGTATCTAAAAGGTGGGGGTCACAAAGTCTGTATGCTCTAATTACAAAATTCATGATAATATTACTTTTTACTTGTTGGCTGTGAAAGGAATAAAAATGTATGTAATTCTCTTAATTAGTCGGCTTTCTAAAGACAGTAAAATTAAACCATTTTGTCCAAGGATCATGCAACACTAAAACATCAAGAAACGCTATCTGATGGTCAATTTCCTGTTCTACTGTGAACTGTATTGAAGGAACAATTCTATTGACATAGTTAAAAAACTCGTTAAACTGTTCTTCAGTGCCTCTAAATATTATGAAAATGTCGTCTACATACCTAAACCATAGCACAGGTTTTACATTCGGGGGACAGTTATCTAATTTCTCAGTTTCAATAAATTCCATGCACAGATTTGCTAATATCGGTGACAAAGGCGAACCCATTGCTACTCCAAACTTCTGTTTATATCCTTCCCCATTAAATGAAAAAACTGTCGTAGTTACACAAAGTCTAATTAGTTCTAAAAAACTATCTATTTCTATTGGCAACACCAAAATTTCCTGATTGTGCTTCTCTTTCAATTTCCTTCAACACTACCAATCTTTTTAAACCTATCTTTAAAGTCTAGTGAATGTAATAGGTGTGCATTTGAGAAAACTACTAAGTATGGGCTGAGTTGGCTAGCCAGCCATTCAGCTAGTACGGATTGTGGCGAGTTGCAAGTTGAGATTATTGGACGGAGTGGACAACCTTCTTTATGAGCCTTTGGAATACCATAGAAATACGGAACGGATGGCATTTTACTAGAAATTTTACCAAAATCAAACTTCTTTCTTCTTTATTATTTAGAGTATTTGCTATTTTTCTAACTTGTCTATTAAATTCTATCTGAACGGCAGTGACAGACGGCAACTTGGTAATTTAGTATATGTATTCACATCTCCAAAAAATCTATATACCTTTAAATTATAATCTATTACGTCCATAACCACTACAGATCCGCCCTTGTCTGCTTTCATCACTCTAATATTTTTGTTTTTCGCTAAACTATCAAGTGCTATCCTATGCCTGGAAGGTAAAATTTCTATTTTATCATCAGTAAAACTGCTAACAACTAGGCCTTTTAAAAAATTAACTTGAAAATCACTATGTTTAAAATTAAAATTATTTATGAAACTTAATCCTGAAACTAAAGCTTCTTTATTTGTACCTAAACAAAAATTAAGACCTAAGCTTAATACTTCTCTCTCGATTTTAGTTACATTTATAGAGGACAAATTAAGTATTTGGTTATTTTGTCCTAAGCCTGACCACAATGACCTATCACATAGCCCTTGTAACTTATGTTCAAGATTATTGTTATGGGTCAAACCCCTCATATGCGCCACCCTACCTGCTTCCCGCCTGGCGCCCTCAAACGTATTTGATTGAAGACGCTCTCGCAGCACGTTCACCTGTTGACGTAAATCAAAGTGGGCTCTCTCGACTTCCCAGGCCATAAACTCAATCCTATCCCGGAGAAAAAGTCGCTGGTAAGAGGGGAAGGGTTCCCCGGAAAAAGAGCTCACACTGGCATACCTGCAACACCAAAATTCCCTGATTGTGCTTCTCTTTCAATTTGGACAATACAAATTCTAACGGAACATTTGTAAATAAGGCGGTTACGTCTAAGCCCTTTGATATCAATCAATGTCCAACAATAACGTGCTAGTCAAACATAGCTGGGAATGCGACCACAGAATCAACTGGGAAGGGTCTAAATTGCTTTACAAGAATTATAATGTCAATGAGAGAAGATTAGTCGAGGGGGCCGTCATCAACATGGGGAACTCGATGGAAGGTAATAAGTCGTTTACAACAGAAGATAGTTTTATCAACAGACTTATTTGTTCTACTTATATCAAAAATTTTAATTATAGAAATCCTTGTATACCACAAGTCACCCCTGATACTGCCGCTATCTCTGCCTCTCCCGCCCAGGTAACGGAGTTGCAAACAGCTGACTCCGGTGCAGGCGCCAATGCTGGTTTGAGAAGAGAGGAGGCTGTAAACAACCGTGGAGGCAGTCACCTGAGAAGATCGCGACGGTTGGCTGGTTTGGAGACCGAGAATGAGGGAATTACCTAATTATCATATTTGTAAAGAATGCGTCTTGTTTACCCTTGCTTTTAAAGTTTGTTTTTAAGTTCTCATAACCAAGACTGTCATTTCTAGCTGAAGAAGGGAGCTGAGCCGGCTCTCGAAAGCTCCTGGAATTCATTTTATAAATGTGGATTTTGTATTTTATTTATTTATTTTTATTTATTTATTCATTTT
>JANJGK010000126.1:652500-660000 GCA_039081455.1 Macrobrachium rosenbergii | reverse complement strand
TAATAAAAAAAATTAAATAGAAGAAATAAATGAAAATAAAAAAAATAAATAAATAAAAATAAATAAATAAATAAATAAATATAAATAAATAAATAAAAATAAATAAAAAAAATAAAAAAAATGAAAAAAGAAAAATAAATAAAAATTATTGAATATAAATAAATAAAAATATGAAAATAAATAAATAAGAATAAATAAATAAATAAATAAATAAATAAATAAAATTTATAAAATTAGAAAAATAAATATATAAAAAATAAATAAATAAACAAATAAAAATAAATAAATGAATAAAAACAACTAAATAAATAGAAATAAACGAAAATAAATCAATAAAAATAAATAATTAAATAAAAATAAATAAATCAATATTTAAAAATAAATAATTAAACAAATAAAAATAAATGAAAATAAATAAAAAAAAATAAATAATTAAATATAAAGAAAAATAAATAAATAAAAAAGTATAAAAATAAAGATAAAAATAAATTAAATAAATAAAAATAAATTAATTAAAATAATAGGAATAAAAAATAAACAAATAAATGAAAATAAATGAATAAAAATAAATGAAAATAAATATATGAAAAAAATTAATAAAAATAAATAAATTAATAAATAAAAATAAAAAATAAAATTGAATAAATAAAAAATGAATATATAAAAAATTAATAAATAAATAAAGATAAATAAAGTAAATAAATAAATGAATAAAAAAATAAATAAAAATTGATGAAAATAAATCAATAATAATATTTAAATAAAAAATATATAAATAAATAAAAATAAATGATAATTAAAAATAAATAAGTAAATAAAAATAAATCAAGAAATAAATAAAAAAGATAAATAAAAAATTAAATATATATAAGATAAATAAAAATATATGAAAATAAATAAATAAAAAAAATAAACAAAAATAAATAAAAAGAAAGAAATGAATAAAAATAAAAAATATATAAAAATAAATAATTAAATGAAACAAAAATAAATGAAAATAAGTAAATGAATATAAGTAAATATATAAATAAATAAAAAAAATTTAAAAAAATTAATAAATAAAAATAAATTAATAAATAAAAGTAAAAAATATATAAAATAAAAAAAATAAAAAAAATAAAAAAATTTATATATATATATATAAGTAAATAATTAAAAATTAATAAATAAATAAAAACAAATAAATAAAAATAAATAATCATATATGAATAAATAAAAATAAACAAACAAATAAAAATAAATAATATAAGAATAAATAAATAAATAAAAATAAAGGAATAAATAAATAATAATAATAAATTTATTAATAAATAAAATAAATAAAAATAAATAAATAAAACTAAATAAATAAATATAAATTAATAAAAAATAAAAAATAAATGAATAAAATAAAATTAATTAATATAAATAAATAAAAATAAATAAATAAATAAATAAATAAATAAAAAAAATAGAAAGAAATAAATAAATAATTAAAAGTAAATGAACGAAAATAAATGGACATAAGTAAATAAAATAAATAAATAAATAAAAATAAATAAATAAGAAGAAATAAGTAAATAAAGTAAATACAAAGAAAATAAATTAATAAAAATAAAAGAAAATAAATCAATAAAAATAAATAAATAAATAAAAATAAATAAAAAAATAAAAGTAAATACCCGAATAAAAATAATAAATAAACAAATAAATAAAAACAAAATTAATAAAAAAAAATAATTAAATGAAAATAAATAATGAATAAAAATAAATAAATAAATAAAAATAAACAAAATAAATAAATAAATAAATAGAATTAAATAAAAAAATTAAATAAATAAAAAATAAATAAATAAAAATACATAAATAAAAATAAATAAATAAAAAAATTAAATAAATAAATAAAAGCAAATAAAAAAATAAATAAATGAATAAAAATATATAAATAAATTAAAATAAATGAATAAATAAAAGTAAATAAAGAAAAATAAACAAAAAATAAAGAAAAATAAAAAAATAAAAATAAATGAACGAAAATAAAGGTAAATGATAAAAATAAATAAATAATTAAAAAATAAATAAATAAAAATAGATAAATAAATCAATGAAAAATAAATAAAAATAAATAGAGAAATAAATATAAATTAATAAAAAATAAAAAATAAATAAAAATAGATAAATAAACAAATACAATTAAATAAAGATATAAAATAAATAAAAATAAATTTTAAAAAATGAATAAATAAGGTTAAAAAAATAAAGAAATAAATAAAAATACATAAATAAATTTAAATAAATAAATAAATGAAAACATTCAAAATAAATAAATAAAAATAAATAAATTAATAAAAATAAATAAAAATTAAGAAAAATAAATAAAAATAAACAAATAAATAAAAATTAATAAATGAATGACAATAAAAAATAAGAAAAGTAAATAAATAAAAATAAATAAATAAATTAAAATAAGAAATAAATAAAAATAAATAAATAAATAAAAAATAATAAAAACAAATAAACGGAAAATAAATAAATAAAAAATAAATGAAAAGATAAAAAAATAAATAAAAAAATCAATTAATCAATAAAAATAAATAAATAAAAATAAATAAATAAATAAAATTAAAATAGTGAATAAATATAAATAAATAAATGAATAAATAAACAAATAAAATAAATAAATAATATAATAAATAAAAATAAATAAATACAGATAAATAAATAAATAAGTAAATAAAATAAATAAATAAATATATGAAAAAATGAAAATTAATACATGAAAATAAATAAATTAATAAAAAAAAATAAATAAAAATATATAAAAAAATAACAATAAATAATAAAAAAAAATAAATGAATAAAAATAAATAAAACAAAAAAATTAATATATTAATAAAAAATAAGTAAAATAAATAAAAAAGGAAGACAAATAAATAAATAAATATATAAATAAAATGAAAATAAATTAAAAAAAAATTAATAAAAAAATAAAAAATAAAAATAAATATATAAACAAAGTAAAAATTGAAAAAATAAAAATAAATAAAGAATTATAAACCAATAACTAAATAAAAAAATAAATAAATAAAAATAAATTTAAAAAATGATATACAAATAAAAATATATAATTAATTAAAATAAATGAAATTAAATTAATAAAAATGAATAATTAAAAAATGGAAATAAATGAAAAATTTAAGTAAAAATTCATTAAAATAAAAAAATAAATAAATAAAAGTAAATAAATAAAAATAAATCAATAAAGAAAAATAAATAAAAGCAGATGAATAAATAAAAAAAATAAATATATGAAATGAAAAAATAAATAAAAGTAAATAAATAAATAAAAAATAAAAAAAAATAATAAAAATAAATGAAAATAAATAAATAAAAAATAAAAAAATTAAATAAACAAAAAAAAATAAATAAATAAATAATAAAAAACAATGAAGATAAATAAATAAAAAAGTAAATAAAATAAAAAATAAATAAATAAAAATTAATTAAATATAAAAATAAGAATAAATAAATAAAAAACCTAAAAAAATAAATAAATAAAAATAAATAAACAAAAATTGATAAATAGAAAATGAATAAATAAAAATAAAAAATAAAAAAAATAAATAAATAAAAAAAATAAATAAAAATAGAAAAATAAATGTAAATAAAAAATATATAACAGTAAAAAAGAAATAAATAAAATAAACACAAATAAATAAATATAAATAAATAAATGAAAATAAAAAAAACAAAATTAATTAAAAATAGATAGAATTAAATAAATGAAAATAAATAAATAAAAATAAATAAATAATTAATGAAAATGAATAAAGAAACAAATAAATAAATAAAAATATATAAATTTAGAATAAATTATAAAATATAAATAAATAAATGTATAAATAAAAAAATAAATAAAAAATAATAATAAATAGATAATTATAAATAAATAAATAAATAAAAATAAGTAAATAAATTTATAAAAATAAGTGAAAAATATAAATAAAAAATAATGAAATAAATAAAAATAAATAAATAAATTGTAAAAAATAAAACATAAAGATCAATAAAAGATAGAAATAAATAAATATAGATAAATAAATAAATAATTAAATAAGTAGACAAATAAATAATATAAATAAAAAATAAAAAATAAAAATAAATTAAAAAACAATG
Source organism: Macrobrachium rosenbergii (assembly GCA_039081455.1). NCBI lineage: Eukaryota > Metazoa > Arthropoda > Malacostraca > Decapoda > Palaemonidae > Macrobrachium > Macrobrachium rosenbergii. The sequence continues at coordinate 655,845 of JANJGK010000126.1, read as the reverse complement.
AAATAAGTAATTGAATGTAAACAAAATGATAAAAATCAATAAATAAAAAACAAATAAATAAATAAAAATAAGTGAATAAAAATAGATAAAAAAATAAATAAATTAATAAAAATAAATAAATGAATGCAAACAAATAAATAAATAAAAATAAATAAATAAATTAATAAAAATAAATAAAAATAAATAAATAAAAATAAATGAAAATAAATAGTTAAAAAATAAATGAAAATAAGTAAATTAAAAATAAATAAATAAATAAAATAAAATTAATAAAAAAATAAAGAAAAATAAAAAAATACAGTAGGAATTAATAAATAAAAATAAATAAGAAAATAAATAAAAATAAATAAGTAAATAAATAAAAATAAATAAAAATTAGAAAATAAATAAAAATAAATATATAAATAAAAATAAATAAATAAATAATTGAAAATAAATAAATTAAAATAAATACATAAATAAAAATAAATAAATAAATTAAAATAAATAATTAAATAAAAATAAATAATAACACAAATAAGAAAAAAAAAATAAAAATAATTAAATAAACGAGTGAAAATTTAAAAAAAATAAATAAAAATGAAAATAAATAAATAAAAAGTAAATAAATAAAAAAAATGAAATTAAATAAATAATAATAAATAAAAAATGAAAATAAATAAATAAAAATAAATAAAAATAAAAACAAATAAATAAAAATAAATAATGAAAAATAAATTTTAAAAAATAAATATATAAATATAATAAATAAAAATAAATAAATAAATAAAAAAAACGAAAACAAATAAATAAATAAAAATACAAAATAAATAAAAATAAATTAAAATAAATAAATAAAATAAGTAAATAAACAAAAATGAATAAGTAAAAATAAATAAATATATAAATAAAAGTAAAGGAAAATAAAAAATAAATAAAAATAAATGAGATAAAAAAATTAAGTAAATATGAATAAAAATAAATATATAGCAAAAAAATCAATAACAAATAAAAGAAAAAAATAAAAAAGTAAAATTAATAAATAAAAATAAATGAAAATAAATAAATTAAAAATAAATAAATAAATAACAATAAACAAAAGAAATTAAGAAATAAAATAAATAAATAAAAAAAAGAAATAAATCAAAATAAGAAATAAAAATAAAAAAATATAATAATAAATGAATAAAGAAAAATAAATAAATAAAAATAAATAAAAATTCATTAATAAGAAAAAAATAAATAATAATAAATAAAAAAATAAAAAAATAAATGGAAATAAATGAAATCAATAAATAAAAATAAATAAATAAATAATAATGAATAAATAAATAAAAATAAATGTAGAAATAAAAATCAAAAATAAATAAAAATAAATAAAAAAAATAGAAATGAAAAATAAATAATTAAAAATAAATAAATAAATAAAAATAGGTAAATGAATTAAAATAAATAAATAAACAAAAGAAATAAAAAAGAAATAAAATAAATAAATAAATGTAAATAAATAAATAAATAGCATTACATAAATAAATAAATAAATAAATAAATAAATAAATAAATAAATAAATAAATAAAGATATGTAAATAAATGAATATAAATATGTGAAAATAAATAAATAAATAAAAAATAAATAAATGAAATTGAATAAATAAAAATAAATAAATAAGTGAAAATAAATGAATAAAAAATTAATAAATAAATAAAAGTAAAGAAAAAAATAAAAATAAAGAAAAATAAATAAATAAAATTAATTAATAAATAAAAACAAATAAATAAAAATAATTGTAAATAAATAAATAGAAATAAATAAATAAATGAATGAAAATAAATGAAAAAATAAATAAAAATAAATAAAAATAAATGAATAAATAAATGACTAAAAATAGATAAATAAACAAATAAAAATAAAATATTAAAAAAGAAATAAAAATAAATAGAAAATTAAAAATAAATCCATAAATAAAAATAAATAAATAAAATTAAAAAATAAGTAAAAATAAATAAATTAATAAAATTAATAAATGAGAAAAATAAAATAAATAACTAAAAATAAATAAATAAATAAAAATAAATAAAAAAGGCGTAAAAATAAATAAATAAAATAAATAAATAAAATAAATAAATAAAATATATATAAATAAAAATAAATAAATAAATAAAATAAATAAATAAAAATGAATAAAAATAAATAAATAGAAATAAATAAATAAATAAAAAAATAAAAATAAATAAAAACCAAAAAATTTAAAATAAATAAATAAAAATAAATGAATAAATAGGAATAAAAAAAATAAATAAAAATAACTTACTAGAAAATAAATAAATAAAAATATATAAATAAATGAAAATAAATAAAAATAAATAAATAAATAAGAATAAATAAATAAAAATAATCAAATATATAAAAATAAATAAATAAATATAAATAAAAAATAAATAAATAAAAATAAATAAATAAAAATGAATGTAAATAAACAAAATAAAAATAAAAATAATAAAAAAAGAATAATAAATAAATATGAAACATTTACTAAAAATAAATCAATAAATAAGGAATAATAAAAGAAATTAAGATATATAAATATAAATAAGTAAATGAAAAATAATATGAGCTAAATCAAAATAACTAATATATATTAAAATAAATAAATAAATATTAATAAGAATAAAGCAAAATAATTGAAAGTAAAAAATAAAAAAAATAAAACTTAATAAATAAAATTAATTAAAAATAAGTAAAAATGAGAAACTGTCTAAAAAGCACTAAAAATAAATAAATAAACAGAAATAAAAATAAACGACTAAAAATAAAGTTAAATAAATAAATGAAAATAAATGAATAAAAATAAATAAATAAAGAAAAAAATAAGTAAATAAAAAAAGATAAAAAAAAATACATAAATAAATAAAAATCAATGAAAATATATAAATAAAAATATAAAGAAAAATTAATAAATAAATAAAAAATTAATGAATAGATAAAAAATTGAAAATAAATTAATAAAAAGAAATAAAAAAAAATAATAAAATTAATAAACAAATTAAAACAAATAAATAAATAAAAATAAACAAATGAAAAAATAAATTAATAAAAAAAAATAAATAATTAAAAATAATAAATAAAAATAAAAAAGTAAATAAATAAATAAATAAATTAATAAATAAATGAAAACATTTGAAAATAAATAAATAAAAGTAAATAAATAAATAAATAAAAATAAATAGGAAAATGAATAAAAGTAAATATAAATAAAAAATAAAAAAAACATATTAAAATAAGTAACTAAAAATAAATGAATAAATAAAAAATAAAAATAAATAAAAAGAAAATGAAAAAAAATAAATAAATAAATGAAAACCAA
>JANJGK010000126.1:482500-495000 GCA_039081455.1 Macrobrachium rosenbergii | reverse complement strand
CATTTATTTTCAACGTATTTGTTTTAATTTCCATCTTATTACATTTCATATGTTTATTTGATTTTATTTAATTTTTTATGTAATTATTGTTTTTGTTTTATTCATTTGCTTGTATCATAATTTTCTTCATTGGTGAATAAATGGTATTTGTCATTTGAATTAAATATAAAAATTACAAATACAAATATAAAAAAAATGGTAAATAATAATAAGAATATATCAGAAAACGTGGAACAAAAATCATTCGCGAAAAAGACGACAAAATTCCCAAATTTTAATTTTTTTTAACTTCATTTTCCAATTTTTAGGTGATTTTTAAAATTGTTTTTTCATTTAAATATTGATTGTATTTTTAATTTTTTAAACAGGGCTGGGTTATAAAAAGTTAAAAGATACACTAAATTCATCCATCATAAAGATAGCAAAATTCAGGATAATATTATATTAAAAATTGACGTATTTTTCTAAACCTTTCATTTTACATTCTTATTCCTTTTTTTAGGTCATTTATGAAGTTGATTTTTTACTTGAATAAATAAATAAATTTAAAATAAAATTAATAAATAATATAAATAAATAAAAAATATGTTAAAAACAAATAAAAAAAATAAAAATAATAAAATAAAAAATAATAAATAAGTATATTACATTTACTAAAAATAAATCAATAAATAAAGAAAAAATAAAATTAAGACCTATAAATAAAAGTAAGTAAATGAAAAATAATTTTAACTAAATAAAAATAACTAATATGTATGAAAAGAAAATAAATAGAAATAAAAAAAAATAAATTAAAATAATTGAAAGTAAAAAAATAAAAATAAAAAATCTAAAAAAATAAAATTAATTAAAACTAAATAACAAATAAGAAAAATAGGAATTAAAAATCAATAAATAAATCAAAATCAAAATAGGTAATTAAAAATAAAGTTAAATAAATAAATGAAAATAAATAAAAAGAAATATAAATAAAAAAAATAAATGAAAATAAATGAATAAATAAATAAAAATTAATAAAAATAAATAAAAAATAAAAATATATAAATAAATAAATAAAAATAAATGAAAATAAAAATATAAAAATAAAAAATAAATAAAAATAATTAAATAAATAAAAATAAATAAATAAAAGTAAATAAACAAATGAAAAAATAAATAATAAAAAATAAAAAATAAATAAATATAATTAAATAAATAGATAAAAATAAATAAATAACTAAAAATAAATAAATAAATAAATGAAAAAAATAAATAAATAAATAAAATTAAATAAATAGATAAAAAAAAATTATTGAATAAACGAGAATAAATAAAAAAAACATCAAATAAATAAATAAAAATAAATAAATAAATACATTAAAATATATTAACATAAATAAAAAATAATAAAAAAATAAAAATAAATAAAAATAGAAAAAATAAAATAAATAAAATGAAATAAATAAATGAAAATAAAAAATAAAAATTAATAAATGAATGAACATTAATAAATTAAAAAAATAAAAAAAATAAAGATAAATAACACAATAAAGATACATATAAAACGAAAAATGAATAAATAATAATAAAAAACAAAAATAAATAATAATAAAAAAATAATAAATAAATATGAAATAAAAAAATAATTAAATAAATGATAATATATAAATAAATATTTAAAAATAACTATACAAATAAATAAAAATAAAAAATTAATAAATGAAAATAAAAAAATAAAAAAATGTAAATAAAGAAATAAATAAATAAATAAATGAAAAAAAATAAATAAATGAAATTAAATAAATAAATAAAAATTAATGAAAATAAATGAAAAAAAATAAAAACTAATGAAAATAAATGAAAAAAATAAATAAAGATATATAAATAAATAAAAACAAGTAAATAAATAGAAATTAATCAAATAAAAAGAATAAATAAAAATAAATAATAAAAATAAATCAATAAAAATAAATTAAAATAAATAATTAAATAAAAATAAATTAAAATAAATAATTAAATAAAAATAAACAAATAAATAAAAAAAAATAAATAAACATTAATGAAGAAAAATAAATAAATAAAAAATAAATAAATAAATAGAAAAAAATAAATGAATAAAAATAAAAAAATATAAATAAATGAATAAAAATTAATAATCAAAATAAATAAATAAAAGTAATTTAAACAAATAAAGGAATAAATAAAATAATAAAAATAAATAAATAAATAAACTAATTAAAAAAATTAAATAGAAGAAATAAATGAATATAAAAAAATAAATAAATAAAAATAAATAAATAAATAAATATAAATAAATAAAAATAAATAAATAAATAAAAATAAATGAAAAAGAAAAATAAAGAAAAATAATTGAAAATAAATGAATAAAAATGTAAAAATAAATAAATAAATAAGAATAAATAAAAAAATAGATAAATAAAATTTAAAAAATGAATAAAAATAAATATATAAAAAATAAATAAATAAACTAATAAAAATAAATAAATAAATAAAAACAACTAAATAAATAGAAATAAACGAAAATAAATAAATAAAAAAAATAATTAAATAAAAATAAATAAATCAATAAAAATAAATCAATATTTAAAAATAAATAAATAAACAAATCCAAATAAATGAAAATAAATAAAAAAATAAATAATTAAATATAAAGAAAAAAAAAATAAATATATATAAATAAAGATAGAAATAAATTAAATAACTAAAAATAAATGAATTAAAATAATAGGAAAAAAAATAAATAAATAAAAATAAATGAATAAAAATAAATTAAAATAAATATATAAAAAAATAATAAAAATAAATATGTAAATAAATAAAAATAAAAAATAAATAAAATTGAATAAATAAAAAATGAATATATAAAAATAAATAAATAAAAATAAAAAAATAAATAAAACTGAATAAATAAAAAATGAATATATAAAAAAAATAAATAAATAAAGATAAATAAACTAAATAAATAAATGAATAAAAAAATGAATAAAAATTGATGAAAATGAATCAATAAAAACAATTAAATAAAAATATATAACTAAATAAATAAAAATAAATGATAAATAAAAATGAATAAATAAATAAAAATAAAGAAATAAATAGAGATAAATAAAAAATGAATAAATATAAGAAAAATAAAAATATATGAAAATAAGGAAATAAAAATAAAAAAATAAACAAAAATAAATAAAAAGAACGAAATAAATAAAAATAAATAAATATATGAAAATAAATAATTAAATGAAACAAAAATAAATGAAAATAAATAAATAATAATAAGTAAATATATAAATAAATAAAAAAAATAAATAAATAAAAATAAATAAATAAAAGCAAATAAATAAATAAAATAAATAAATTAAATAAATAATGATAATAAAAAATATATATATATATATAAGTAAATAATTAAAAATGAATAAATAAATAAAAACAAATAAATAAAAATAAATAATCATATATGAATAAATAAAAATAAGTAAATAAATAAAAATAAATAAATATATAAAAATAAATAAATAAATAAAAATAAAAGAATAAATAAATAACAATAAATAAAATAATAAATCAAAATAAATATATAAATAAATATAAATTAATAAAAAAAATAATAGAATAAATGAATAAATAAAAAAATTAATTAATATGAATAATTAAAAATAAATAAAGAGAAATAAATAAATAATTAAAAGTAAATAAACAAAAATAAATGGAAATAAGAAAATAAAATAACTAAATAAATAAAAATATATAAATAAAAAGAAATAAGTAAATAAAAAGAAAATAAATCAGTAAAAATAAATAAATAAATAAAAAAAATAAATAAAAATAAATAAAAAAATAAAAGTAAATAACGAATAAAAATAATAAATAAAAAATAAATAAAAACAAAATTAATGAAAAAAACATAATTAAATGAAAATAAATAAATAAATAAAAATAAATAAATAAATAAAAAGAAACAAAAATAAATAAATAAATAAAAAATATTAAATAAATAAAAATTAAATAAATAAAAAATAAATAAATAAAAATACATAAATAAAAATAAATAAATAAAAAATTAAATAAATAAATAAAAGCTAATAAAAAATAAATAAAAGAATAAAAAATAAATAAATAAATTGAAGTAAATAAATAAAAAAAAAGAAAAATAAACAAAAAAAATAAATAAAGAAAAATGAAAAAATAAAAATAAATTAATAAAAATAAATGAAAAACAATAAATGAGAATGAATAAATAAATGAACGAAAATAAAGGTAAAACATAAAAATAAATAAATAATTAAAAAATAAATAAATAAAAATAACTAATTAAAATTAGATAAATAAATAAATAAATGAAAGATAAATAAAAATATATAGAGAAATAAATATAAATTAATAAAAAATAAATAAATAAATATAAATAAATAAATAAAAATAGATAAATAAACAAATAAAAATAAATAAATATATAAAAATAAATGAAAATAAATTTTAAAAAATGAATAAATAAGATTAAAAAAATAAAAAAATAAATAAAATTACATAAATAAATTTAAATAAATAAATAAATAAATAAATAAATGAAAATAATTTAAAATAAATAAATAAAAATAAATAAATGGATAAAAATAAATAAAAGTCCAGAATAATAAATAAAAATAAACAAATAAATAAAAATTAATAAATGAATGAAAATAAAAAAAATAAAGAAAAGTAAATAAATAAAAATAAATAAATAAATAAAAATAAAAAAATAAAAATAAATAAATAAATAAAAATAAAATAGTGAATAAATATAAATAAATAAATGAATAAATAAACAAATAAAAATAAATAAATAAAATAAATAAATAAAAATAAATAAATACAAATAAATAAATAAATAAAATGAAAAATATGAAAATTAATACATAAAAATAATTAAATTAATAAAAATAAATAAATTAATAAAAAATAAATAAATAACAATAAAAAATAAAAAAACAAAAAATAAATGAATAAAAATAAAAAAGTAAATAAAACAAAAAAATTAATATATTAATAAAAAATAAATAAAATAAATAAAAAATGAAAACAAATAAATAAATATATAAATAAAATGAAAATAAATAAAAAAAAATAAATTAATTAATAAAAAAATTAAAAAATACAAAAATAAATAAATTAAAAAATTAAAAAAAATAAAAATAAATAAAGATATATAAACCAATAACTAAATAAATAAATAAAGAAAGAAAAATTTAAAAAATGATGAAAAAATAAAAATAAATAAATAATTAAAATTAATGAAATTAAATAAAAAATGAATAATTAAAAAATGAAAATAAATGAAAAAATTAAGTAAAAATAAATTAAAATAAAAAAATAAATAACTAAAAGTAAATAAATAAAAATAAATAAATAAAAAAATAAATAAAAGCAAATAAATAAATGAAAAAAAAAAATAAATGAAATAAAAAATAAATAAAAGTAAATAAATAAATAAAAAATAAGAAAATAAAAATAATAAAAATAAATGTAAATAAATAAATAAAAAATAAAAAAATAAAATAAACAAAAAAATAAATAAAACAAATAAATAATTATTAAAAAATAATGAAGATAAATAAATAAAAAAATAAATAAAATAAAAAATAAATAAATAAAAATAAATAAATAAAAATAAATAAACAAAAATAGATAAATAGAAAATAAATGAATAAAAATAAAAAAATAGATAAATAAAAATAGATAAATAAATGTAAATAAAAAATAAATAACAGTAAAAAAAAAATAAACACAAATAAATAAAAATAAATAAATAACTGAAAATAAAAAATAAAGATAATTAATAATAGATAGAATTAAATAAATGAAAATAAATAAATAAAAATAAATAATTAAAAAATAAAAATAAATAAATAAAAATAAATAAATAAAAAAACAAATAAATAAATAAAAATAAACAATTTTAGAATACATAATTAAAAATAAATAAATAAATATATAAATAAAAAAATGAAAAAATTAAATAAAAAATATTAATAAATAGATAATTATAAATAAATAAATAAATAAATAAATAAATAAATAAAAATAATTAATTAAATATAAAAAATAAGTGAAAAATATAAATAAAAAATAATGAAATAAACAAAAATAAATAAATAAATAAAGAAAATTAAATAATAAATAAAAATAAATAAATAAATGGTAAAAAATAAAAAATAAAGATAAATAAAAGATAGAAATAAATAAATATAGATAAATAAATAAACAATTAAATTAGTAGACAAATAAATAATAAAAATAAAAATAAACATAAATAAAAAACCAATGAACTAAATAATTGAAAATAAACAAATTAATAAAAATCAATAAATAAAAAAAATAAATAAATAAAAAATAAGTGAATAAAAATAGATAAGAAAATAAATAAATAAATAAAAATAAATAAATAAATAAAATCAAATAAATAAATAAAAATAAATAAATAAATTAATCAAAATAAATTAAAATAATTGAAAATAAATAGTAAAAAAAATAAATGAAAATAAATGAATAATAAATAAATAAATCAATTAAATTAATAAAAAATAAAAAAATAAATAAATAAAAATAAATAAGAAAACAAATAAAAATAAATAAGTAAAAATAAATAAAAATAAATAAAAATTAATAAATAAATAAAAATAAATATATAAATAAAAATAAATAAATAAATAATTGAATATAAAAAAATTAAAAGAAATAAAAAATTGAAAATAAATAATTAAATAAAAATAAATAATTACATAAATAAGAAAAAAAATAGATAAATAAAAAAAATAAAAATAATTAAATGAGTGAAAATAAATAAATAAGAATAAATAAATAAAAAGTAAACAAATAAAAAAATGAAATTAAATAAAAACAAATAAATAAATAAATAAATAAAAATAAATAAAAAAAATTAATAAAAATAAATAAAAATAAATAAATAAAAAAAAATAAATAAATAAAAATAAATAATGAAAAATAGATAAATAAAAATAAATATATAAATATAAATAAATAAAAATAAATAAATAAATAAAAATAAATGGAAACAAATGAATAAATAAAAATAGAAAGAATTAATTAAAATAAATAAATAAAATAAGTAAATAAACAAAAATGAATAAGTAAAAAAAATAAATAAATAAATAGAAATAAAGAAAATAAATAAATAAATAAAAATAAATGAATTTAAAAAATTAAGTAAATATGAATAAAAAATCAATAACAAAAAATCAATAACAAATAAAAGAAAATAAATAGAAAAATAAATAAATATCTGAAAATAATAAATAAAAATAAATGAAAATAAATAAATATAAAAAAATAAATAAATAAATAACAATAAACTAAAAGGAAAAAAGAAATAAAATAAATAAATAAAAAAAGAAATAAATGAAATTAAAAAATAAAAATAAAAAATATAACAATAAATGAATAAAGAAAAATAAATAAATAAAAATTAATAAAAATACAATAATAAAGAAAAAATAAATTATAATAAATAAATAAATAAAAAAAATAAAAAAAATAAATGGAAATAAATGAAATCAATAAATAAAAATAAATAAATAAATAATAATGAATAAATAAATAAAAAGAAATATAGAAATAAAAATTAAAAATAAATAAAAATAAATAAATAAAAATAAAGAAATAAAAAATAAATAAATAATTAAAAATAAATAAATAAATAAAAATAGATAAATGAATTAAAATAAATAAATAAACAAAAGAAATAAAAAAAAATAAATAATATAAATAAATAAACGTAAATAAATAAATAAATAGCATTACATAAATAAATAAATAAATAAAGATAGGTAAATAAATAAATAAAAATATATGAAAATAAATAAATAAATAAAAAAATAAATAAATGAAATTTAATAAATAAAAATAAATAAATAAATGAAAATAAATAAATAAAAAATGAATAAATAAATAAAAGTAAAAAAATAAATAAATAAAGAAAAATAAATAAATAAAAGTAAATAAATATAAGTAAATAAAAATAATTGTAAATAAATAAATACAAATAAAAAATAATTGAATGAAAATAAATAATAAAATAAATAAATAAAATAAATAAAAATAAATAAATAAATAGATAATTAAAAATAGATAAATAAACAAATAAAAATAAAATAATAAAAAATTAATAAAAATAAATAGAAAAATAAAAATAAATCCATAAATAAAAATAAATAAATAAAAATAAAAAAATAAATTAAAACATAAAAATAAAAAAATAAGTAAAAATAAATAAATCAATAAAATAAATAAATAAGAATAAATAAAAAACGCGTAAAAATAAATGAATAAAATAAAGAAATGAAATAAATAAATAAAAATATATATAAAAAAAATAATTAAATAAATAAAATAAATTAATAAAATTAAATAAATAAAAATAAACAAATAGAAATAAATAAATAAATAAAAAAGAAAATAAATAAAAACAAAAAAATGAAAATAAATAAATAAAAATAAATGAATAAATAGGAATAAAAAAATAAATAAAAATAAATGAATAAAAAATAAATAAATAAAAAAAATAAATAAATGAAAATTAATAAAAAAAATAAATAAGAATAAATGAATAAATAAAAAAAACAAATACAAGAAAATAAATAAATAAATATAATTAAAAAAAAATAAAAATAAATAAATAAAAATGAATGTAAATAAACCAAATAAAAATTAAAATAATAAAAAAAGAATAATAAATAAGTATGAAACATTTACTAAAAGTAAATCAATAAATAAAGAAAAATAAAAGAAATTAAGATATATAAGTATAAATAATTAATGAAAAATAAATGAGCTAAATCAAAATAACTAATATGTATGAAAATAAATAAATAAAAATTAATAAAAATAAAGTAAAATAATTGAAAGTAAAAAAATAAAAAGAAATAAATCTACATAAATAAAATTAACTAAAACTAAGTAAAAAATGAGAAAATGTCTAAGAAGCACTAAAAATAAATAAATAAAGAAAAAAAATAAGTAAATAAATAAAAATAAATCAAAAATACATATAAATAAATAAAAATCAATGAAAATACATAAATAAAAATATAAAGAAAAATTAACAAATAAATAAAAAAATTAATGAATAAATAAAAAAATGAAAATAAATTAATAAAAAGAAATGAATAAATAAAAAAAAAAAAAAAAAAAATAATAAAATTAGTAAACAAATTAAAATAAATAAATAAATAAATAAATAAAAATAGATAAACAAATTAAAAAATAAATTAATAAAAATAAATAAATAATTTAATATAATAAATAAAAATAAAAAAGTAAATAAATAAATAAATAAATAAATAAATAAATAAATGAAAACATTTGAAAATAAATAAATAAAAGTAAATAAATTAATAAATAAAAATAAATAGGTAAATAAATAAAAATATATATAAATAAAAAATAAATAATTATATTAAAATAAGTAACTAAAAATAAATGAATAAATAAAAAATAAAAATAAATAAAAAGAAATTGAATAAAAATAAATAAATAAGAATATATTAGTAAATAAAAATAAAAAAAATAAATACATAAATAAAATTAAATAAATAAATGAAATTAAATAAATTAAGAAAAAAAAATAAATATATAAAAATAAATAAATAAATAAAAATAAATATATAAAGAAAAATGAACTAATAAAAATAAATAAATAGAAAATAAATTATTATAAAATAAAAATCCTTTTATAAATAAAAAAATAAATTAATAAATAAAAAAACAATTAAAAATGAATTAAGAAAAATTATTGAAAATAAATCAATAAAATTAAATGGATAAATAAAAATTTAAAAAAATATAAAAAATAAATAAAAATAAGTGAATAAATGAATAATAAATAAATAAATAAAGATATATAAATAAAAAAATAAATAAGTAAATAAATAAATATTAACATAAATAAAAATAAATAAATAAATATAAATAAATAAAAATAAATAAATAAAAACAAATATATAAATAAAAATAAATAAATAAGTAAAAATGAATAAAAATAAATAAATAACGAAAAATATAAAAATATATATATAAAAATAAATGAAATAAATAAATAAAAATACATAACAATAATAAAAAATAAATAAGTAAATTAAAATAAACAAATAAAAAAATAAATACTTAAAAATAATGTATAAAAAAAACAAATAAATAAAAATAAATTAATAAAAATAAATGAAAATAAACAAAAATCAATAAATAAATAAACATGAATAAATAAAAATGATAAATAAAAAAATAAATAAAAATTAATAATTAAAAATAAATACATAATAAAAATGAATGAATAAATAAAAATAAATAAATAAATAAATGGAAATAAATAAATAAATAAATAAAAATTAAAAAATAAATAAGTAAATAAAAAATAAATGAAAATAAATGTAACTAAATAAATGAAGTTAAATAAAAATATAAATAAAAATAAATCAATAAATAAAAATAAATAAATAAAAAGAAATAAATAAATTAAGACAAATAATTAAATAAATAAAAATAAATTAATAAATAAAAATAAATAAAATTAAATAGATAAAAAATCAATAAATAAATAAGAATATATAAATAAAGAAATGAAAATAATTAAATAAAGATAAATGACTAAATAAAAATAAATATATGAAGGAAAATTACTTAATAAAAATAAATAAATACAAAATAAATTAATAAAAATAAATAAAAATAAATTAATAAAAATAGATAAACAAATGAAAAATAAATATATAAATAAATAAACATAAATAAATAAAAATAAATGAATAAATAAATAAAAAAAATTTAATTGAATAAATAAAATAAATGAAAATAAATCAATAAAAATAAATAAATTAATAAAAATAAATAAAAATAAATAATAATTTAAATTAAATAAATTAATAAAAATAAATTTATAAATAAAAATAAATACATAAATAAAAATAAATAAAAATAAATAAGGATTTTAAAATAAATAAATGACTAAAAATAAATAAGAATAAATAAATAAATAAAGATACATAAATACAAAAATAATAAAGTAAATATATAAAAATTAATAAAAATAATAATAAATAAATAAAAATAAAAGAAATAAATGAAAAAAATAAATAAATAAAAAGAATAAATAACTAAAAATATATAAAAATAAAAAAAATAAATAAATAAAAATAAATAACAATAATAATAAATAAATGAATAAACAAAAATAAATAAATAAAAATATAAATACTTAAAAATAAATAAATAAAAATATAAATACTTAAAAATAAATATATAAAAAATAAAAATAAATAAATAAAAATAAATAAAAGTAAATAAATAAATAAATAAAAATATATGAAAATAATAAATAAAAATCAATAAATAAATAAACATAAATAAATAAAATTAAATAAATAAAAAAACTAAATAGAAAAAATGAATAAATAAAAATTATAAAAAATAAATAAATAAAAATGAATATATAAAAGAAATAAAAAAAATAAAAAAAAATAAATAAACAAAAAATACATAAAAATAAATAAATAAATAAAAATAAATTAAAAATAAATAAAAATAAAAGAAAATAAAAAAAGAAAAAACTGAAATAAATAGAAAAATAAATAATTAAAAAATAAATAAATAAATACAAAAATAAATTAAATAAAAAAAATAAATGAAAATAAAAAAATGTAAATAAATAAATAAATAAAAATAAATAAATAAATCAATCAATATAAATAAATAAATGTAAATAAAAAAATAAAAATAAATAAATAAAAAAAATAAATAAATAAAAATAATTGAAAATAAATTAATAAAAATATAAAAATATATAGATAAATAAAAATATATAGATTAATGAGAATAAATAAATATAAATAAATAAATAAATAAAATTAAATAAATAAAAAAATATAAATAAATAAAAATAAATTTATAAAAATAAATAAATAAATGAAAACAGATAAATAAATAAAAAAATGAAAATAAAGAAATAAAATAAATAAATAAATAAATAAATATAAAAATATTTAAGAAAATTAAAATAAAAAAATAATTTAAAAAATATATGAAAATAAATAAATAAAAAAAATAAGTAAATGAATAAAAATAAATAAATAAAATATTAATAAATAAAAATAAATAGATATAAATACAAATAAATGAAAACAAATAAAATAAATAAATGAATGAATAAATAAATAAAAATAATTGAATAAGAATAAATGAAAAAATAAATAAAAATAAATAAATAAATGAAAATATACATAAATAAAAATAAATAAATAAATAAATAAGTAAAAATAAATAAATAGATAAAATTGAATAAATAAATAAACATAAATATAAAAATAAATAATGAAATAATGAAAGATAAATAAACAAAAATAAATAAATGAATAGAAATGAATGAAAATAAATAAATAATAATAAATAACTAAAAATAAATAGAAATAAATGAATAAATAAAATAAATAAAATAATAAAGATAAATAAATAAA
>JANJGK010000126.1:457500-460000 GCA_039081455.1 Macrobrachium rosenbergii | reverse complement strand
ATAATTATATAAAAAAATGTTCTTTAAAAACATTCAATATTCAAGTAAAAAATCAAATTCAAAAATGACTTAAAAAAGACAAAAGAATGAAACATCAGAGCTTTAGGTTTGTTTTAATTTGAAAAAAATGAAAAATAATAGAAGCCTTTATATTAATCCTTTATATTATTTTTACATTTATTTTCAACGTATTTGTTTTTAATTTTCATCTTATTTCATTTCATATGTTTATTTGATTTTATTTAATTTTTTATGTAATTATTGTTTTTGTTTTATTCATTTGCTTGTATCATAATTTTCTTCATTGGTAAATAAATGGTATTTGTCATTTGAATTAAATATAAAAATTACAAATACAAATATAAAAAAAAATGGTAAATAATAATAAGAATATATCAGAAAACGTGGAACAAAAATCATTCGCGAAAAAGACGACAAAATTCCCAAATTTTAATTTTTTTTAACTTCATTTTCCAATTTTTAGGTGATTTTTAAAATTGTTTTTTCATTTAAATATTGATTGTATTTTTAATTTTTTAAACAGCCCTGGGTTATAAGAAGTTAAAAGATAAACTAAATTCATCCATCATAAAGATAGCAAAATTCAGGATAATATTATATTAAAAATTGACGTATTTTTCTAAACCTTTCATTTTACATTCTTATTCCTTTTTTTAGGTCATTTATGAAGTTGATTTTTTACTTGAATAAATAAATAAATTTAAAATAAAATTAATAAATAATATAAATAAATAAAAAATATGTTAAAAACAAATAAAAAAAATAAAAATAATAAAATAAAAAATAATAAATAAGTATATTACATTTACTAAAAACAAATCAATAAATAAAGAAAAAATAAAATTAAGACCTATAAATAAAAGTAAGTAAATGAAAAATAATTTTAACTACATAAAAATAACTAATATGTATGAAAAGAAAATAAATAGAAATAAAAAAAAATAAATTAAAATAATTGAAAGTAAAAAATAAAAATAAAAAATCTAAAAAAATAAAATTAATTAAAACTAAATAACAAATAAGAAAAATAGGAATTAAAAATCAATAAATAAATCAAAATCAAAATAGGTAATTAAAAATAAAGTTAAATGAATAAATGAAAATAAATAAAAAGAAATATAAATAAAAAAAATAAATGAAAATAAATGAATAAATAAATAAAAATTAATAAAAATAAATAAAAAATAAAAATATATAAATAAATAAATAAAAATAAATGAAAATAAAAATATAAAAATAAAAAATAAATAAAAATAATTAAATAAATAAAAATAAATAAATAAAAGTAAATAAACAAATGAAAAAATAAATAATAAAAAATAAAAAATAAATAAATATAATTAAATAAATAAATGAAAATAAATAAATAACTAAAAATAAATAAATAAATAAATGAAAAAAATAAATAAATAAATAAAATTAAATGAATAGATAAAAAAAAATTATTGAATAAACGAGAATAAATAAAAAAAATAACAAATAAATAAATAAAAATAAATAAATAAATACATTAAAATATATTAACATAAATAAAAAATAATAAAAAAATAAAAATAAATAAAAATACAAAAAATAAAATAAATAAAATGAAATAAATAAATGAAAATAAAAAATAAAAATGAATAAATGAATGAACATTAATAAATTAAAAAAATAAAAAAATAAAGATAAATAACACAATAAAGATACATATAAAACGAAAAATGAATAAATAATAATAAAAAACAAAAATAAATAATAATAGAAAAATAATAAATAAATATGAAATAAAAAAAATAATTAAATAAATGATAATATATAAATAAATAATTAAAAATAACTATACAAATAAATAAAAATAAAAAATGAATAAAATGAAAATAAATAAATAAAAAAATGTAAATAAAGAAATAAATAAATAAATAAATGAAAAAAATAAATAAATGAAATTAAATAAATAAATAAAAATTAATGAAAATAAATGAAAAAAAAATAAAAACTAATGAAAATAAATGAAAAAAATAAATAAAGATATATAAATAAATAAAAACAAGTAAATAAATAGAAATTAATCAAATAAAAAGAATAAATAAAAATAAATAATAAAAAAAATAAATAAAAATAAATTAAAATAAATAATTAAATAAAAATAAATTAAAATAAATATTTAAATAAAAATAAACAAATAAATTAAAAGAAATAAATAAACATTAATGAAGAAATATAAATAAATAAAAAATAAATAAATAAATAGAAAAAAATAAATGAATAAAAATAAAAAAATATAAATAAATGAATAAAAATTAATAATCAAAATAAATAAATAAAAGTAATTTAAACAAATAAAGGAATAAATAAAATAATAAAAATAAATAAATAAATAAACTAATTGAAAAAATTAAATAAAAGAAATAAATTAATATAAAAAAATAAATAAATAAAAATAAATAAATAAATAAATATAAATAAATAAAAATAAATAAATAAATAAAAATAAATG
>JANJGK010000126.1:447500-450000 GCA_039081455.1 Macrobrachium rosenbergii | reverse complement strand
TAAATAAATAAAAATAAATAAAAACAAATATATAAATAAAAATAAATAAATAAGTAAAAATGAATAAAAATAAATAAATAACGAAAAATATAAAAATATATATATAAAAATAAATGAAATAAATAAATAAAAATACATAACAATAATAAAAAATAAATAAGTAAATTAAAATAAACAAATAAAAAAATAAATACTTAAAAATAATGTATAAAAAAAAACAAATAAATAAAAATAAATTAATAAAAATAAATGAAAATAAACAAAAATCAATAAATAAATAAACATGAATAAATAAAAATGATAAATAAAAAAATAAGTAAAAATTAATAATTAAAAATAAATACATAATAAAAATGAATGAATAAATAAAAATAAATAAATAAATAAATGGAAATAAATAAATAAGTAAATAAAAATTAAAAAATAAATAAGTAAATAAAAAATAAATGAAAATAAATGTACCTAAATAAATGAAGTTAAATGAAAATATAAATAAAAATAAATCAATAAATAAAAATAAATAAATAAAAAGAAATAAATAAATTAAGACAAATAATTAAATAAATAAAAAAAAATTAATAAATAAAAATAAATAAAATTAAATAGATAAAAAATCAATAAATAAATAAGAATATATAAATAAAGAAATGAAAATAATTAAATAAAGATAAATGACTAAATAAAAATAAATATATGAAGGAAAATTACTTAATAAAAATAAATAAATACAAAATAAATTAATAGAAATAAATAAAAATAAATTAATAAAAATAGATAAACAAATGAAAAATAAATATATAAATAAATAAACATAAATAAATAAAAATAAATGAATAAATAAATAAAAAAAATTAAAATTAAATAAATGAAATAAATGAAAATAAATCAATAAAAATAAATAAATTAATAAAAATAAATAAAAATAAATAATAATTTAAATTAAATAAATTAATAAAAATAAATTTATAAATAAAAATAAATACATAAATAAAAATAAATAAAAATAAATAAAGATTTAAAAATAAATAAATGAATAAAAATAAATAAGAATAAATAAATAAATAAAGATACATAAATACAAAAATAATAAAGTAAATATATAAAAATTAATAAAAATAATAATAAATAAATAAAAATAAAAAATAAAAGAAATAAATAAAAAAAAATAAATAAATAAAAAGAATAAATAACTAAAAATATATAAAAATAAAAAAAATAAATAAATAAAAATAAATAACAATAATAATAAATAAATGAATAAATAAAAATAAATAAATAAAAATATAAATACTTAAAAATAAATAAATAAAAATATAAATACTTAAAAATAAATATATAAAAAATAAAAATAAATAAATAAAAATAAATAAAAATAAATAAATAAATAAATAAAAATATATGAAAATAATAAATAAAAATCAATAAATAAATAAACATAAATAAATAAAATTAAATAAATAAAAAAACTAAATAGAAAAAATGAATAAATAAAAATTATAAAAAATAAATAAATAAAAATGAATATATAAAAGAAATAAAAAAAAAAATAAATAAATAAATAAACAAAAAATACATAAAAATAAATAAATAAATAAAAATAAATTAAAAATAAATAAAAATAAAAGAAAATAAAAAAGAAAAAACTGAAATAAATAGAAAAATAAATAATTAAAAAATAAATAAATAAATACATAAATAAATTAAATAAAAAAAATAAATGAAAATAAAAAAATGTAAATAAATAAATAAATAAAAATAAATAAATAAATCAATCAATATAAATAAATAAATGTAAATAAAAAAATAAAAATAAATAAATAAAGAAAATAAATAAATAAAAATAATTGAAAATAAATGAATAAAAATATAAAAATATATAAATAAATAAAAATATATAGATTAATAAGAATAAATAAATATAAATAAATAAATAAATAAAATTAAATAAATAAAAAATATAAATAAATAAAAATAAATTAATAAAAAAAAATAAATAAATGAAAACAGATAAATAAATAAAAAAATGAAAATAAATAAATAAAATAAATAAATAAATAAATATAAAAATATTTAAGAAAATTAAAATAAATAAATAATTAAAAAAATAAATGAAAATAAATAAATAAAAAAATAAGTAAATGAATAAAAATAAATAAATAATATATTAATAAATAAAAATAAATAGATATAAATACAAATAAATGAAAACAAATAAAATAAATAAATGCATGAATAAATAAATAAAAATAAATGAATAAGAATAAATAAAAAAATAAATAAAAATAAATAAATAAATGAAAATATACATAAATAAAAATAAATAAATAAATAAATAAATAAGTAAAAATAAATAAATAGATAAAATTGAATAAATAAATAAACATAAATATAAAAATAAATAATGAAATAATGAAAGATAAATAAACAAAAATAAATAAATGAATAGAAATGAATGAAAATAAATAAATAATAATAAATAACTAAAAATAAATAGAAATAA
>JANJGK010000126.1:410000-415000 GCA_039081455.1 Macrobrachium rosenbergii | reverse complement strand
GTATATTACATTTACTAAAAATAAATCAATAAATAAAGAAAAATAATGAAATTAAGATCTATAAATAAAAGTAAGTAAATGAAAAATAATTTTTAACTAAATCAAAGTAACTAATATGTAAGAAAAGAAAATAAATAGAAATCAATAAGAATAAATTAAAATAATTGAAAGTAAAAAAATAAAGATAAAAAAATCTGAAAAAATAAAATTAATTAAAACTAAATAACAAAAAAGAAAAATAGGAATTAAAAAATCAATAAATAAATAAAAATAAAAATAGGTAATTAAAAGTAAAGTTAAATAAATAAATGAAAATAAATAAAAAGAAATATAAATAAATAAAATAAATGAAAATAAATGAATAAATAAATAAAAATAAAAAAAAATTAAAAATATATAAATAAATAAATAAAAATAAATGAAAATAAAAATATAAAAATATAAAATAAATAAAAATAATTAAATAAATAAAAATAAATAAATAAAAGTAAATAAACAAATGAAAAAATAAATAATTAAAAATAAATAGATATAATTAAATAAATAAATAAAAATAAATAGATATAATTAAATAAATAAATAAAAATAAACAAATAACTAAAAATAAATAAATAAAAATAAATAAATAAATAAATGAAAAAAAATTAAATTAAATAAATAGATAAAAAAATAATTAAATAATCAAGAATAAAAAAAAATAAATAAAAAATAAATAAAAGTAAATAAATAAATACATGAAAATATATTAACATAAATAAAAAAATAATAAAAAAATAAAGATAAATAAAAATAGAAAAAATAAAATAAATAAAAATAAATAAATAAGTGAAAATGAATAAATAAAAATTAATAAATAAATGAATATCAATAAATTAAAAAAAATAAACAAATAAAGATAAATAACAAAATAAAAATACATATAAAAAGAGAAATGAATAAAAAAATAAAAAAAATAAAAATAAATAGTAAAAAAAAATAATAAATAAATATGAAATAAAACAAAATTAAATAAATAATAATATATAAATAAAGAAATAAAAATAAATATAAAAAAAATAAAAATAAAAAATGAATAAATAAAAATAAATAAATAAAAATAAATGTAAATAAAGAAATAAATAAATAAATAAATAAATAAATAAAATAAATGAAAATAAATAAATAAATAAAAATAAATTAAAATAAATAATTAACTAAAAATAAATAAAAATAAACAAATAAATGAAAAGAAATAAAAACATTAATGAAGAAAAATAAAAAAATAAAAAAATAAGTAAATAGAAAAAATAAAAAATAAAAATAAAAAAATATAAATAAATAAATAAAAATAAATAAATAGAAATAAATAAATAAAAGTAATTTAAACAAAAAAATGAATAAATAAAATAATAAAAACAAATAAATAAATAAAAATAAATAAATAAAAAAAATAAATAAATTAATAAACTAATTAAAAGAAATTAAATAGAAGAAATAAATGAAATTAAAAAAAAAATAAATAAAAATAAATAAATAAATAAATATAAATAAATGAATAAAAATAAATAAATAAAAATAAATTAAAAAAGAAAAATAAATAAAAATAATTGAAAATAAATGAAGAAAAATATAAAAATAAATAAGAATTAATAAATAAATAAAAAAAATAAAATTAAAAATAAATAAAAATAAATATATAAAAAAATAAATAAATACACTAAAAAAATAAATAAATAAACTAAAAAAATAAATAAATAAAAAACTAAATAAATAGAAATAAACGAAAATAAACAAATAAAAATAAATAATTTAATAAAAATAAATAAATCAATAAAAATAAATCAATTTTTAAAAATAAATAAATAAACAAATAAAAATAAATGAAAATAAATAAAAAAAATAAATAATTAAATATAAAGAAAAAAGTATATATAAATAAAGAAAAAATAAATTAAATAAATGAAAATAAATAAATTAAAATAATAGGAGTAAAAAATAAATAAATAAATAAGTGAATAAAAAAATGAATAAAAATTTATGAAAATAAATCAAAAATAATAATTAAATAAAAATATATAACTAAATAAATAAAAATAAATGATAAATAAAAATAAAGAAATAAATAAAGATAAATAAAAAATATATATATATAAGATAAATAAAAATATATGAAAATAAATAAATAAAAATAAAAAAATAAACAAAAATAAATAAAAAAAGAAATAAATAAAAATAAATAAATATATAAAAATAAATAATTCAATAAAACAAAAATAAATGAAAATAAATAAATAAATAGAAGTAAACATTTGAATAAATAAAAATAAATAAAAAATAAATAAATAAATAAAAATAAATAAATAAAAAAAGTAAATAAATAAATAAAAAAAAAATAAATAAAAATTAAAATATATATATATATATATATATATATATATATATATATATATATATATATATATATATATATATATATATATATATATATATAAGTAAATAATTAAAAATGAATAAATAAAAACAAATAAATAAAAATAAATAATCATATAAGAATAAATAAAAATAAATAAATAAATAAAAATAAATAAATATATAAGAATAAATAAATAAATAAAAATAAAATAATAAATAAATAATAATAAATAAATTAATAAATAAAAATAAATAAAAATAAATAAATAAAACTAAATAAATAAATATAAATTAATAAAAAAAATTAAAAATAAATGAATAAATAAAAAAATTAATTGATATAAATAAATAAAAATATATAAAGAGAAATAAATAAATAATTAAAAGTAAATAAACGAAAATAAATGGAAATAAGTAAATAAAATAAACAAATAGATAAAAATAAATAAATAAAAAGAAATAAGTAAATAAAATAAATACAAAGAAAATAAATTAACAAAAATAAAAGAAAATAAATCAATAAAAATAAATATATAAATAAAAATAAATAAATAAAAATAAATAAAAAATAAAAATAAATAAACAAATAAAAATAATAAATAAAAAATAAATAAAAAAAGATTAATAAATAAAAAATAAATAATTAAATGAAAATAAATATATAAATAAAAATAAATAAATAAATAAAAATAAAAAAATAAATTAATTAATAAATAGAATTAAATAAATAAAAATTAAATAAATAAAAAATAAATAAATAAAAGTATACAAATAAAAATAAATAAATAAAAAATTAAATAAATAAATAAAAGCAAATAAAAAAATAAATAAATGAATAAAAAATAAAAAAATAAATTAAAATAAATAAATAAACAAAAATAAATAAAGAAAAATAAACAAAAAAATAAATAAAGAAAAATAAAAAAATAAAAATAAATTAATAAAAATAAATGAAAAACAATAAATAAGAATGAATAAATAAATAACCGAAAATAAAGGTAAACCATAAAAAAATAAATAATTAAAAAATAAATAAATAAAAATAAATAAATAAAAATAGATAAATAAAAAAATGAAAAATAAATGAAAATAAATAGAGAAATAAATATAAATTAATAAAAAATAAATAAATAAATATAAATAAATAGATAAAAATAGATAGATAAACAAATAAAAATAAATAAATATATAAAAATAAATGAAAATAAATTTTAAAAAATGAAAAAATAAGATTAAAAAAATACAAAAAAATAAATAAAAATACATAAATAAATTTAAATAAATAAATAAAAAAATAAATAAATGAAAATAATTTTAAAAAAATAAATGAAAATAAATAAATGAATAAAAATAAATAAAAATCCAGAAAAATAAATAAAAATAAACAAATAAATAAAAATTAATAAATGAATGAAAATAAAAAAAGAAAGAAAAGTAAATAAATAAAAATAAATAAATAAATAAGAAAATAAAAACAAATAAATAAAAAATAATTAAATAAAAAATAAATAAAAAAATAATTAAATAAATAAAAAAATCAATCAATCAATAAAAATATATAAATATACATAAATAAGTAAAAATAAATAAATAAATAAAAATAAAATAGTGAATAAATATAAATAAATAAATGAATAAAAAAACAAAAAGAAAATAAATAAATTAAATAAATAAATAAAAATAAATAAATTAATAAAAATAAATAAATAAATAAAAATAAATAAATAAATAACAATAAAAAATAAAAAATAAACAAAAAATAAATTAATAAACATAAATAAATAAATAAAACAAAAAAATTAATATATCAATAAAAATAAATAAAATAAATAAAAAAGGAAAACAAATAAATAAATATATGAATAAAATGAAAATAAATAAAAAAAAATTAATTAATTAATAAAAAAATAAAAAAAATAAATAAAGTAAAAAATTGAAAAAAATAAAAATAAATAAAGAAATATAAACCAATAACTAAATAAAAAAAAATAAATTAAAAAAATGATGAAGAAATAAAATAAATTAATAATTAAAATAAATGAAATTAAATAAATAAAAATGAATAATTAAAAACTGAAAATAAATGAAAAAATTAAGTAAAAATAAAAAAAAATAAAAAAAAAATAAAAGTAAATAAATAAAAATAAATAGATAAAGAAAAATAAATAAAAGCAAATAAATAAATGAAAAAAATAAATGAAATAAAAAAAGTAAATAAATACATTAAAAAAAATATAAATAATAAAAATAAATGAAAATAATAAATAAAAAATTAAAAAATCAAAATAAACAAAAAAATAAATAAAATAAATAAATAATTAATAAAAAATAATGGAGATAAATAAATAAAAATAAATAAATAAAAATAAATGAAAAATAAAAATAAAAATAAATAAATAAAAAGTTATAAAAATAAATAAACAAAAATAGATAAATGGAAAATGAATAAATAAAAAAAAATAAAAAAAAATAAATAAAAATAGATAAATAAATGTAAATAAAAAATAAATAACAGTAAAAAAATAAATAAAATAAACACAAATAAATAATAATAATAAATAAATGAATGAAAATAAACATAAAAATAATTAAAAATAGATAGAATTAAA
>JANJGK010000126.1:342500-352500 GCA_039081455.1 Macrobrachium rosenbergii | reverse complement strand
ATTTATTTTTATCTATTTATCTAGTTATTTATTTATTTTTTTTATTTATTTATTTATTTTTATTTATATATTTTTATTTATTTATTTATTTTTAATTTTTTATTAATTTTTATTCATTTATTTTAATTTATTTATTTATTTTTATTCATTTATTTTTATTTATTCATTTATTTTTTTATTTATTTTTATTTATTTATTTATTTTTAATGATTTATTTATTTTTATTTATTTATTTAGTTTTATTTTTATTTATTTATTTATTTTTATTTTTATTTTTATTTATTTATTTATTTTTATTTATTTATTTATTTTTATTTATTTATTTATTTATTCATTTTATTTTATTTATTTTTATTCATTTATTTATTTTTATTTATTTATTTTTATTTCTTTATTTATTTTTATTTATTTATTTTTATTTATTTATTTATGTTTATTTATTTATTTATTTTTATCTATTTATTTTTATTTATTATTTTTTTTATTTATTTGTTACGATATGCCACTTTTTTATGTTGTGTTATGGATTCCCATGTATGAATGACTGTATTTTGATGTTCTGCAATAGCCGATAACCTTGGTTAACTCGTCGGAACGCAGAAACTTGGTAATTCTGTTCACACTGTCTATCTTATTTCAGGAGGGGGTTAAGTGATTCGCCGGGCACTTTCTTAGGTTTTATTCTTATAACACTATATAGTTCACACGGCCAGCCACACTGGACTTAGAAATTTCTCTTGACGTCAGAGAGGAGAGCGACACAGATCTTACCCAGAAAGGGTTCAAGTTAACTCTGTCTCAAAATTGATCAGAATGAGCTCTGGACCTATGTTGAATAAAACTCCTCCTCCTTGAAGATGCATACTTTAATCTTAATCGTTCAATTCCAACTCCCACTTTGGCAAAGGACAAATCAGGTCAATTTTGCTGACCTTTTCACTTATTAAGCTCCTCCTTACTTTCCCATATTTCGACGTTGGTTGTTTAGTCAAACTCCAATTTACTTGGTCTCACGGCTCATCATTTCATGTTATCAACACCGTCTCTCTCTCTCTCTTTTTTTTTTATTGAATAATCACGATCAGTGAATTTCATACTTATTCACTGTAGAAATACTTTCAAACTCATTGCATAACATCACTCGGCCACATACCTACATTGACTACAATGTACAAAATTATAAATTGAATCAATTAATGTAAGAGGAATAACCATCTCAACATCATATAAAACCATTACAAAAATTAACTCTAAGCCAACCAACTAAGGTAAACTCAGCAATAATAATGTAATGCAAAAATGAATAAGTAGCCATGTAAGCAGGTGCATGGAAATAAAATTATATGAATGCCTATAATATACATTCAAAGAAAAAACTTGACTATAGTCAATTACTTCAATGTCAATAATTTCCATTAGTAAGCAAATAAATGCAAGAAATATTATAATGCATCATAGTTCTAAACACAAAAGAAGACAAGTATATATATATATATATATATATATATATATATATATATATATATATATATATATATATATATATATATATATATATATATATATATATATATTTATATATATATATATATATATATATATATATATATCAAATGCTCAAAATAAATGCAGAAAAATAAGGCAAAGTAAATATATCAAATGCCTATTACTCTCTGGTTATCAATCATGATAACTTGGTAAAAATTCACACATCATAAACATATCTGATTGTAATTATTATCAAAGAAATCATAAATTGTAAATAAAAAAAAATCAATCATCACTCTTTAGGAAGGATTCTGTCCATCATGTCTTTGATTATGGTAAGCTTATTCAATATTAATTTCCTGACAATTATAAAGGAAATGAAAGCAAACAGTACCAAAAGAATGACATTTATGAATGACATGATAGGAGAAATCTCGGTCTTATATGTATGGAAGAAAGTATGAACCTCTTCTAGCTTTGTGAATGTCTCCTATTCCAGTTCTGAAAGCTGAAATTCGTTAATAACTTCAAACTGATGTACACTTTTAGTGAAATTCAAACTGTACGTCGTGAAGACTGTAGGTTTGTAATACAAATTATGTAGAATGACCAATTCACAAGCAGATGAAAATGAGTGTACATTAATGAAAACTACATCTGTTTTGTTTGACTTACAGTCAATCTTAGCATTCAATCTGTTTGCTGAGAACACAAAAATTTCATCATCAATGATCTGAGCCTTGAAGGTTTCTGTAAACGGTAGGTACTTACAATGGTTCTTACCATTCTTGTTGTTTACAAGATCATCTAGACAATGAAGAGCACTCAAGGGTTCATAGAAATTCACAATGTTACAAACATATACACCATCATTAAGCAGGATACAATCCCTGAACTCATGTTCGGGAATTTCGGTCACTAGGAACGAATCATGCTGCAAGGCAAAGTGTCGAACTGTTCCTTCTAGTACAATGGACTTATTATCTACTACCATTGGGAATGGATAGACTGACATCAATGAGTTGATGTCTTGATTATTGAAAGGGATCACTAGGATTATTTGATTAGCTACTACTTTCACTGTGATCATGCCAAAATAGTCCACTATATTTTCTACTAGTGGCTTCAAATGGTTGTTCACAACACATTTCTGAATAATGGCTTCAATTTCACTAGGGGTTATCAGAAAAGGCGACAGCAGGTTTTTACCTGCCATCATGATCGCATTGAGTAATTCCTTGTATTCCAGAAGGAAATTACTTGCTTCTATGAGCAGTTGCTCCGTCATTTCTGTTTGATGGATTCTAGCAATTTCTGATGAAACATTATGGAGTGCACTATTCACAAATTCTTTCAGCACTGTGATCATTTTCTGATTTTGACTGACATTTCCTATTACTTTATTATAGACAGTGCCCTGCTCAGAACCCCAATTTTCAAGTTGAGCCACTCTTTCCTTTAGCTTTTCAACATTACCATCCGTCGCCACTCCAAAGAGATTGTGTAAAGCGACGCCTATAAAGGGTATGAGTGATCGCTTTACTATTTTCCTTGGCATAACATTATCAATGTCACTCTGCAACTTGGAGAGCATGTCGTACAAATTTCTATCTTGGACACTGTGTAATCCTGCCTGTATCTGATTGCTCAGCTGGACTAACTGCTCTCTCTGATCGATAATGGACTCCGTCCGGATCTTAACAATGGCTAGGTCCTGTATCATCTTAACCTTGCCATGTTCCTTGATGATGGCTCCCTTCCTTAGTTGTACGAGTGAGTTCACAAATTGACTCACTGCCAACCACCAAACAATCCATTTGCTGAAATAATGTTATTAAGCAGTAAAAATCTTATCAATTACATTTGTTTACCATTGCACTTGCCATTACCTTCTTCTCAAATTATACCTTGGGGTCATTGAAGATTCTATTTTATCTGGGTTTTCTATCTTATCTTTATTAGACAAATCTGTCAACTGGGTAGACGACCAAGGTTCTGAATGAACTACTTTAATGTGGTTCCAATGTACAATAGATTCTCTCAAGGTAATCTCATGCATTAACTTGAATTTATTCAACTTCAAAACTTCTAAAACTCTATATGGACCTTTGAATTTAGGTGAGACTTTGGTATTAGGTCCTTCAAGAACATGATTGAGTACATAAACTTGTTGTCCTACCTTTAACGAGGGTATGGTGGATCTGTTATTGTAATACTTACTAGATTTTTTATGTAACTCCTTTAACCTAGCCCTGGTAACCTTAACTGTCTCATACGTACGTCTTGTCTTCCAAGCAATATAGTCCTCATAGTTGTACGTACGTCTGGGTGGTGCGGCATCATCCAAAAGTGAATTTGGCATTCTCTTTTGGTAGCCATACAATAGGAAATGAGGAGTTTCTCCTATTGATTCATTTACTGTGTTGTTTAGAGTAAATTGTATGTCTTCGAGAGTCAAGTCCCAGTCTTCAGTGTTTGGTGTTACCAATGTTTTCAGAACATCCTTTATTTTGCGATTTGTTCTTTCTACTGCTCCATTTGAGCTTGGCTTATGTGCTGTTATTTGACATTTCTGTATCTCATAAAAGTCACACAGTTTCTTTAGAATGTCACTAGTAAATTCAGCAGCCTTGTCTGAGAGCAAAACTTGAGGACATGAATGTCTGGTTATGATTCTAGACTTAAAGGCTTCTGCCACCGTCGATGCTTGTCTGTTTCTGGTTGGAACAATTTCTACGTATCTGGTCAAATAGTCAATGAAAACTAAAATCTGTTTATTTCCTCTGATGGTGTTCGGAAATGGACCTAAGAAATCCATTGTGACAACTTGAAAAGGATTTAATTCTGAAGGATACATTTCCAGTGGAGCCTTGACGTTGACATTCCCTTTATGTACATTACATATGGTGCAGTTCTTAACAAATCGACTAGCATCTTCACTACATCGAGGCCAAAAATAGTTTCTAGTGATTGTTCTACATGTTTTCTTAATTCCAGGATGTCCTGATAACTTGTATGAATGGGTTAGTTCTAAGACGTCCTGTATTAGTGTATTAGGAATGTACAAACGTGAACAAGCATTTGGTTCGTCTGAAGTTTTGTACAATAATCCATCTATCAATTGAAACTCTGAATTTTCCTCACCTTGCAAGAGGTTACCAATTACTTCCCTTATTCTAGAATCCTTTTGTTGTTCCTGACGAACTTTGTCTAAATCTAGGTCTGTGATTTGACAACTGAAGGCGAAATTATGAGTGGTAATTTGTTTCTCGTTCTCTTCTTGTGTTCTAGATAAGGCGTCAGCTAATGTGTTATATCTACCAGGTATGTATCTAAATTCTGGGGCAAATTCCAATACGCTAACGAACCATCTATTGAACTTCATATTATTGTTAAAAGCCCTTTTCTTGAAAAGATCACAAATGGGTTTATGATCTGTAAGAACATTAATTTTATGTCCTAGCAAAATGTGCCTAAATTTCTGTAATCCTCAGACTAAGGCCAAACATTCTCTTTCTGTTGTACAGTAATTTTTTTCAGCTGCATTCAAAACCCTACTGGCATAGTATACAGTCCTCATCCTTGTTTTATCCTTTCGCATCAAGACGGCACCTAGTCCGGTACTTGAAGCATCACAGGCTAAGTAGAATTCCTTCTCGAAGTCTGGATAAGCTAGGATAGGATCCGTTATCAACATATCCTTTAGTGTTTTGAACGCTGTTTCCTGTTTATCTTTCCACTCATAGTTAGCATCTTTCCTTGTTAACTCAGTTAATGGTTTTGCTATTGTAGCAAATCCCTTTATGAAAGGTCGATAATACCCTACCATACCTAGGAATCTTCTTAGTGCCTTCAAATTTCTTGGGGCTGGACAGTCCACAATAGCCTTAATCTTTCCTTCTTGCATTTTCAAACCATGTTCACTGATAACATGTCCTAGATATTCTAGAGATTTCTTCATGAACTGACATTTCTTAATTTTTACCTTTAATCCGGCCTTTCTGAGCCTATCTAATACTAATTCTATCGTCTTGAAATGACTCTCTACATCCTTACTAGCAATTATTACATCGTCAAGATAAACCGATACGTCTTCAATATCTCCCAAGATTTGCAGCATTAAACGTACAAACGTTAAAGGAGCTGAAGTAAGACCAAACGGCATTACCTCGAATTGCAAATGTTCTTTGTGAGTACTGAATGCCGTGAGATGCTTGGATTCTTCATCGAGAGGAACTTGCCAATATCAACTCAGTAAATCGAGGCTAGAAAAAACCTTGGCACCTCCTAATTGAGCTAACATGTCACTAATGACTGGCATTGGCATTCGATCAGGGACGGTGTGGGAATTCAATTTCCTGTAATCGATTACCATCCTCCAACTACCGTCTTTCTTTGGAACTAGCAGTAAAGGTGAATTATAAGGTGACTTAGAAGGAATTACGACTCCATCTTCCTTCATCTCCTCAACCATCTCATCTACGATGGGTCTTTGACTTATTGGAAGTTTGTAGTTAGGTATATAAAAGGGTCTAGCAACATCTTCTATGACTATTTTGTGCTGCAGGACATCTGTCCTTCCTAACTTATCTCCTGTTACCGCTACAACATTCCGATATTTCTCTAATATCTGTATTAACCTATCCCTACAATGAGGAAAATCTGTATTATTTACTTCCCCTTCTAATTTTACTCTTGTGTCAGCTACAGAGACAAATGCTTTTTCACTTATGGTTAGTAAAGGGTTAGTAATCACAATTCCCTTACAGAATTCTATGCCGACATGCAATTCTAGTCTCTTGTCAGAATAATTATACACATAAGTCGTGCAATGTCCACCATTAAGTCTTACTAGGGAATTGTCCATTTTCACAAAGTCTGGTAAGTCTTCATTAACTAATAACACATCTGTATCACCTAGGTTTTTATCTGTTACAATTCTAAGACAAACCTTTGTCAGACCTTGTGGATGAAGCATAACGCTATTATTTAATCTAAATTTTACAAGATTATCATCGGCAGTACTAACTAAGCAGATTTCTTCTGCATTCTGTACATCGGCAGTGTAACAGACATCAGTATCATCTGAACTTTCATCTTGTGGTATCACAGAACCTATCTCTGTCATTTTCAGGTTGCCTAACAGGAACACCTCATTGAGATACTTCTCTTCCGTATCTTCTCCTATTATTAGGTGACTACAATCTATTAGCGTGTCAGGATGGTCAGGTTGGGAAAAAGAACTAAGTTCTTCGGAGGCATCTACTTGTTGTGCACTTGAGTCATCAGGTTCATACCTGCTATCTGAGAATTCCTCCTGAGCGGCTTCTAGGCTTTGAAAAGCAGTTTGACTATCATCTCCTATTTCTTCTATCATTGAATTTCTACACACTGTCCTACCCGGGTTAGCATTAAATTCCATTTCTATCTGTTGGATGTCTACTTCTTCAGATGAGGCTGTCACAGGTAAGGTGATCAAGTTTATCTGAAACTGTTCCTCTTCTTCAAGAGAGCAAACATTCCCTCTATCTATTTCCTTGATAGTTATTCTTCCATTGCTACAATCTAGTATAATTCCACATCTTTTCATAGCCTGGAAGGAAAATAGAGCTTGAGCTGGAAAATATTCTCTTCCAGCACCACAAACTCTTCCCTGAATTTCTTATTTAGAATTTTTATCTCTAAATTGACATTGCCAGCGATCCCCTTTATGGTCCTATAGGATTTTCTCATTTGGGAAAGCTCACAACCTATATGTTCTGTTAAAGTGCCTTTATCTATGATACTTACAGTACTGCCTGTATCCAACAATATGGAACTCAGTACACCTTTTACGTGTACTTGTATGATAGGCAACCCTTCCTGACACGTATTAAAATTCTTTACAGCAACACTATTTCATTACTTCGAGTAATGTCTATTGGGGATACATCCTTATTCAATGTCTATTTCTTTCTGTAAGGATGGACCTTTCTGCTGTGCTCTCTGTGATTGTCACTGAGAATCCCCTTGATTTGGGTTACTGGGTGAGGTATTCTGATTATTAGGCTGAGTATTGTGGTTATTTTGAGACCCCTGAGAATTTCCCTGTCTGTTGTACAACAGTTCTGGATTAAATGTCCTATCTTTTTGCAATTCGAACACCATTTGTTTCTTCTACAATTCTGTGTTGTATGGTTGGAATAACCACAATTTCCACAATTTTGTCTCTGCCTATTTGACTGTGGTCTATTATTCCCTGAATTTTGGCCTTGACTAGCCCCCCTCTGTCCAGGAGCCCTGTTATTTCCACTGTTACTTCCATTAGTTCCAGTGGTATTCCCATTGTTACTTCTATTTGGCGGCCTACCTTGATTGTCTCTGTTTGATTGATTAAATCTCCTATTGTTGTTCCCACCGTTTCTATCAAACGAATTTCTGTTTCCCTGATGCCTAGACCTAGCTTGCCCTGATTGGTTTCTACTGGACTGATTGCTATTATTTCTTGGGCTTCCACTAGCTACGGTTCCCGTAAAATCTGCACTACTACTTGATGAATTCTGTTTTACTTTCCTTTCTATGTACATCAAGGTTTGTACAATTCCATCATTTGGCTTCCTATCGCAGTACTTCTTTAAGGCTACTCTTTCTTCCTTACCCAAAGCATCGTAGATTGGCCCTAATGACATATATCTAAGTACCTTGGATATACTAGCTAAATCTGTTTCATCATTATCAAAGTCATCCTTCCTCCCATCAACAATTCCTACAGCTTTCATATCTGTCGTCACTCTATCTATAGCTTCTTCTACTCTAGTGGCTAAAACTAAGTGATTACCCTCATATTTCTGATGATGGAAAGTTCCTATGTTGTACCATTGATCTTTCTGTGCTTCTGGTTGCCAAAACTGTAAGCACTGTTTCTTGAATTCGTTAAACAGAATAATTTACCTAAAAAGTACTGAATGAAGAACTGTATGTGCATCACCATGTTCCATTCTAACATACAAGAGTGCTTCATCTATTTTCTTTCTCTCATCTGTGATACCAGCAGCTGAAATTCTGCTTTCTGTGTCTGCCAACCATCGATTTATACTATATTCTTGTAGTCTACTTTTATCTACATTACTTGGGTCTACCGTTCCACAAAATCTAGTGGCTTGGGTGATTACTGCGGCTTGAGCCATGGTGTAGCCTCTAGGTACAGTCGAATTTGTTGGGTTAGTGGTTACAACGGAAGTGTTAGGCACACTAGTAATCGGTAAACTAAGTGGGGGACCCTGGCTTTGAGAACGTCTGGGTCTAGTATTACTAGGATTAATTAGTCTAGAAAGTCGTTCAGGTACAGGCCTTAGGTTATATTGAGTCTGGTCTCCGCCCCTTGTCTGTTGCAGTCGGGAAATTACTTCATCAAAGCATTCATTCATATTAACTAATAAAATATTCAATGATTCCAAGAATGAAAAATGAATGAAAAAAAAATTTGAGAAGCAGGTACTTACTTCAATTGCATGTTTGCTGCACTTGACAATAGAAATTCAATTTCCCCAACTCATTCCTTCATAGGACTCTCTCGCAATCTGAAAAAGTATGATATTAGGACTTATGACAGTTGTTTGGGTTCCACTGCAAAAATGCTGCGCCAAGTGTATAACAACAAAATTATTATTTGATAGAATAATTTAAATAGAATTATCTCTATCACCAAGTGAACGAAAATTTCTATTTCATAAAAAAAAATTACTAAATATGAAAAAAAAATTATTTCCTTCGTACAACAATAAGGAAATATTATTCAGATAATTATTCTTCAAAAAAAATAATTTACTTAAATTATTTATGTTTAAAAAAAATTATTTGCGCACTGCAGGGAAAAATAATTCTGTAAAAATTTCACGCACACAAAAAAAAATTAATTATTCACAGAGAAAATTTTTTTTTTTTTTTTTTTTTTTATAATTCCCCGATACTAGGAATGAATGATTACTATTCAAATAGCTTCGTGTCGTCTTGCACTTGAAGATAGCGCTGATTTCACATTAGCGCGAATGTCGTCGTCTTCCAGCGATAATCGGCACAGCTCGGCCGACTTCCAGTCCGTTACTCGCTGAATTTGTCGAAGAAAAATTTGGAATCCCTTCCAAATTGTGGTTAGCGACAGTGGAAAATACCAGTGTCTTTTCTCCTGTTGATTGAAGACGCAACTTCCTCTCGGGAGGGCGATTATCAACGCGTTGACTTCCAAACTGTATCGCCGTTCCGATTTCTTCACTATCTTTCGTTGCCGTCGTCCGCTCCCGTCCGTCGCCGCTCTGGTACCGCTAATTTCCGCTAAGTCGCCTTTTTAGCGACCAAAAATTGTGGGAATTTCGTGTATTTAAGTCAGTACACGATAGAAAAGCTCACTGAACTGACGTAGATATTAGTGACTTTCATACGTCCGCCAGCACTGTTTGTTTTCGTCCGACCTTCACTTGCTGCTATCAGCGATGAGTGAGTGGCGCGAGTTGCCGATTCTTTCGTAAATTTCGTT
>JANJGK010000126.1:335000-337500 GCA_039081455.1 Macrobrachium rosenbergii | reverse complement strand
AAAAAGTTACACCAATATTCAGATCTCGCCTCTTCCTTAATTTCTGTTGATAATTCAGCAACCTTCATCATGGTATCTCGATACAATTGATCATTAGGATTCTTACTCCAATTACTTTGAGATTTCCTCAGTATCTTACTCCAACTTTTAACCTTTACATCATTACAGTAATCTGGTTTTTTCTTTGTCTGGACCCTACAGGGCTGTCTTTCTGGCTTACTCAAAGATTTTTCAATAATAGAGAGCAGATCTGTATAAAAAACATTCTCATCATCAATACTTAATTTCTTATACTCCTTATACCAAGCATATATTTTTTTGCAAAAATTATTTCTTTGATTTTCATTTTCCAAACTATATCGCTTTCTTTTTTGTGAATAGATCATTCTATCCACCTTCATATCAACACATACAACAAAATGATCACTTAACAGTTCAGGAACAAGAGCAACCTTTGTGTCAACATTATATTCATTAAACAGTATTGCATAATCTAACCTACCACCTTTTACATGTGTTGGCGTATTATCACCGAGTACTTTAATATTTTCATTGGCATCTAATATAGATTTAAGTTCAAGACCATTCTTATTACAAGTTCCACCAATACTTCCATAATTAGGGTGGCGTGCATTTAAATCACCAACTAACAAACAGAAGTCACTAAAAGTATTAACAGGGAAATCATCCAACGTCAGGGAGTCGGCATGAACGTACATATTAACAAAACAAAATTCACCATCTTTGAAATATACATTGATACATATACATTCAGTACAATTCCGCTTATAGGAACTTAGTAGAGTAGCAGGAATGCTATTCTTAATGAAAATGATCAATCCACGTGTATTAGTATCAAAGTCCGCTACTAAATCAAATCGCTGATAACCATTCAGATTAACTTGAGACACATCAAAGCCATTATATCTACATCATTAGAAAGCATAAATGCATGGACATCAGTTTTCCTTTTCCTAAGACTGTTAATATTCCACGATATTATTTTCAAATTATTCATATCCATTATGCTGTAATTTTTCCCTCACTTTTTTCACTGATAGAAGCACATCTTTTTTTAAACGCTCAGTAGGATCATTCATGTAATTAACAACAATGTCTAAAACAGAAAACATATTTTTAAGAATATTCCCATTTTCTTTCCCATTACAAAAACCTTGGCTTTTACTCCTACTACTGTCATTTGTTGATATCAAATTACCTTTACTCATATTTTCACCAGCCCTAACTTCCTGTGACAAACATTCATTTTGCTTAACAATTATTGATTGGAGATTTCTGACACTTTGTGATAAATCAAGTACTATACTCTTGAGACTTTCAATCTCAGTACGTAACTCTTGAACAACGTCACTAGCCACATTACCGTTGTTATTTATAATAGTTGAACTGCCCGAACTATCCTTTTCTCCCTCCACCATAACCTTTCTCTGCGCTTCTCGACGCAACCAAACGTTCCCTTCCTGAACATTTACATTAGCTCTTTCATGTTGATTTTTGGATATCTCACTCGTATTTGATTTTTCTATTGGCCTCTTAGGACAGCTCCAATCATTGGCATTATGTTGAGCACCACAATTACAACATTTTCTGGGAACGTTTTCAGATTTTTTTATTTTTTCTATGCACTCCAAAGAATCATGCCCTTTTCCACAATATCGACACCAAAATTTATTATGTAAGCACTTATAGGCCATATGACCCCATCTGCTACACTTATAACACAGGACCAGCATTTCCTTATACACCGACATTTTTTTATAGCCCAGACAATGCACAAAAATTCGATCAGGTGGGTCACTTCCTTTAAATAATCCTATCAACTGAGGTCTTGCTTCCATATTTCCTTCACTCTTACTTCACGCCGTTTTATCCAAGCAAACATGCCAGTATCCAATACATCTTCAGGATCCAAATAAATCGGGTAATCAAACAGGATGATTTTTGTCAACCTTTCATCACTCTGAGGAGCCTCAAGCACAACGTCTTCAAATCCAACAGATGTTAAATGATCAACTGCATAATTATCCTTAACTATTATGAAAGGTTTGTTCCTTCCTTCTTTGAAAAGAACTTCAAACTGCTTGTGAGTCTTTGCCAATCTAACTGCCCATTGAACTTTCATATGGTATCCCATCTCCAAATTGACAGGGAAATAAAGACGCTTACCTCTATCACCTTGCATATCAATTTCAGTCTCTTCACCTGTAGGAGGGTCAACAAAACTTCTAACTCTCTTATCCCCCTTCTTTGACTTTCTCTTCCTCTTGCCATCAATAAATCCATCCTGATGTTCAGATCCACTACTCGACATCTCCAAGTCCTCAACGACCATCAATACCTCTTTGTTCGAAATATGATTTGGAATTTTCAAGTCAAGTATACAACCCTGTGTACTTGTTCCGCCCACAGCACGAACGGGAGCTCCAGCCATGACCGTGGTCGAGACAGGAGTGTATTTATTCATTTATTTTTATTTATT
>JANJGK010000126.1:307500-312500 GCA_039081455.1 Macrobrachium rosenbergii | reverse complement strand
TAAAGAAACGCCATAGTTTCTACAAAAATAAGTTTATTATTCAAGCAACCCAACAAGAAATGAATAAAACAAAGCAAAGATTAAAATGCATAATAAATGAATTATCGAGTCAGATAACTAAACTCTGAACTGCAAAACACTTCTGATTGAAGAAGTCTCACTATGGCTAATAGCCTGAAAATATCCAAAATCACACATACTCCCCAAATCAATAACTAAAGTCATGTCAAAAAAAACAGTCTACCACATGTTATTCGAACCAGTCCACACTGTCCACAGACATCTGTCGAAAGAATTAAACATGATAGAAAACTCCCAAAAATATATGAAATGCAAAACACAATAATGGAAAGTGTAAAATGCATAGCCAAGATATGGTAAACGTAACATAACAAAATAATAATATAAAAGAGGTATGAATATTCATATTAAATCTCCCACACCAGTTCAAAAGTTCATAATGATTAGAAAATCATGGTAAAAATCACAAGTTCAATTTCCTCCCATAAAAACAGAGATTTGAAACTCTACCTTATCTGCCGATTCAAAGCCTGGATCCTCTCCAAAGCTACGTCTAGACAACTGCAGTTCTATCACGTTAATGAACGATCAAACTCACTTTTAGGGCAGATTTTGGCATAATCTAGATCAAATTAACGCACGTACTCACGAATATACATAACACTTCGGAGATCACCTGACTGCCAATATTGCTGAGGTTCTCACGCAGATAGCTGAGGAATCAAACTATTTGCTGAACACAAAGATTTTACATCGAGTCTCTCGACCTAGTTCCATCTGACTCCAAAAATTCTTCCATCACATCTTAAAGCATTGAAGCTATGAAATGCATATATGTGTCCTTTAAAATTGTAGCAGCCATATTTTCTGAAATAGAGCTCGGCCACCACATAAGAGCGTCTCGCTCTCCTTAACGGCAAACTAAAACAAAAGCATATGTATAAAACATAACAGATAGAGCTATGCTTAATTAGCAATGTCTACTGCACTGCAGCTTTAAGGACTGCTCTCATGACGCACTTCCAAAGTCACTGGAGCTTGTGTTCTTAGAGCCTTTACATGTACTCTTACAAACACGAATAAGCTTTACTACTCCCACAACAAGAATTATCAGTAAAATAGCTATTAAGACAATTAAAATTGTCAGCATAATATATTCCTGATACTGGAACATCACGGAATCGTCAATGTCTTCCAACGGTGGAACAGTTATTGGCACCTTGGTTGTAGGTACCGCCACTACCAAATGCTCGTTATGCGTATGACGCATAATTATCTTCTCGGAACTGTTGAATACAGCACGGCTAAGTACGAGAAAGTCCATAGACAGGATTCTGCAGGATGAATCAAACAGTTTGGACTCTTGAAGAACGAATGATGTCGACTTGTTGTTCTGGCACATCATTGTAACTGCACTCTTTGCAGAACGCGGCAGTTAGAGTACTGGTGGACTCAATGTGGTAATCTCGCAGGAACTGTCTAAAGTCACATTCTGTCGGAGTCTGTCCATGAACTAATGATAACTCACAACCACCCACAGACACAACTCGCAACTGGAAAATACTACTGTCACACACACTTCTCTCTAACCAAAGTACAACTCGGCTTTTAATCAACTCCCGAACCTTGATATTGATCTCCCAAAATGAACATGGTCTCTAATCCATCCCATGTCACTACTGAGTCTCCCAAAAGCACTCGAAAAGGGTCTAATAACAAAAAGGTTTCATGTTACTGAACCAAACAAAACTACTAATGCAAAAGTCAAATACTCTCAATGTGAACTAATTCCAAGTTTGTATCTCAGAATATCCACAGTCAACTCACTATTAAGCACACCACAACTCTATGGAACTCACTCATAAAAAAACTATCCAACAAAAAAAATACTCGAGAATCTTATCCGAACACTAAAAGGTATCATATCTCGTAAAAGACATGAACGTTCTACTCCGGTTAGCAAATATTTCGCAACACCTAACTAACTCTCAACAAAATAGCAATTGACGTAATGGCAATCGCTCCCATAATCTTAACAACTACAACTACTCACAATACAGCTCCCTTCATTTTAAAAAAAAAACAAAAAAAAAATCCAAATACTCAAATACGATCTCCCAACCCGAAAAAAAGATCAGACTTGTTCGGTCCGATATACTAAGTACCTCCCCCCCAAAAAAATAATCCTAAACAACAAAGATATTGCGTCAGATGATAAAACACATCATAACACAATAACACCATAACACACTAACACACGGGTCAAATCTCGTATGAAATTAGCCCATGTCTCAACTCCTAAAATCATTCGAAAACAAATGATTAAGAATTTCAACATCTAAAATGAACAAGAGACAAAAAAAAATAAAAAAAATATCATATATATACAAACTTTAACCCATTTATCCCTCTAACTATATACAAACGTTCCATTACATGACTATATACAAATGTTCCATTACATCCCAACTTTCTTCAACTTCGAAATATGGGTCAATTTCGTCACTCCAGTGTTTACATCTTTAACTACAAATCTATTCCCTCTTTTGTTCTCTACAATCTCAAAAGGTCCGTGGAACTTCGGACTTAATTTATAATTCAGATCATTCCGAACATTCACTTTAACAAACACTCTATCACCCATCGAAAAAGCTACTCCCCTCGATTTCGCGTTACTTTTCTCTACCATTGCGCGCGAACTATGTTCAAGTTCTTTACTGATACGTGCAAATCTTTCTCTCGCTGTGTTTATCAACGAAGTGACCGTAACATCACCCTGAACTTGCTCTGGTAACAAATCAAAAGGTCCTTTCAACTTGTACCCATACAAAGCTTCTGCTGGAGATATCTTAATTGTGTCATTCATCATAGTATTGATACTATATCGCACTTCATCCAAAGATCTGTCCCAATGAGTATCGGAACCTCCCACCGTCATGCGTAAAACTTCGATTACTTTCCGATTCGCCCTCTCACATAACCCATTCGCTTCAGGTCTTCTTTTAACACCTTTAGATGTTCTTCAATTGTATCTGTGCATATGAGAATGTCATCCATGTACACAAACACCGACTTTCCTAACAAGCCATGAAGTACTGTGTTAACCAGTCTAGTAAATGTTATTGGGGACCCTTGTAATCCAAAAGGCATCCTATTAAACTCGTAATGTCCCTTTGGTACCGAAAATGCTGTATATTTACGGCTACTCTCACAAAGGGGAACTTGTAAAAACCCTTGCATAAGATCTATAGATGAATATATATTCTTGCCACCGATCTCAACAAACAAATCAGGCAAACAAGCTACCGGATATCTATCTGGGCATGTTTTTTCATTCAATTTACGAAAATCTACACAAACTCTGATACTACCGTCTTTCTTAGGAACTGCAAGCAAAGGAAAATTAAACGGAGAATTGGAGGGTCTAATAATGCCTTCCGACTCCCACCTCTGAACTTCTTTTTCTACTTCTTCTCTGATCTTAAAAGGAATTCGATATGCTGGAATATATATGGGATTTGTACCCTTTTCTAGGCGGATTGAATGTTCTAAAACCTCTGTAACTCCTAATTTATCTCCCTTCAAAGCAATGATATCTAGGTATTCTTTCAACACTTTCTCTACTTTATCTGAATACTCAGGATAATCAACTTTAGCCAAATGTTCATGTAGAACCTGACTTCGGAACTGTTGCTCCTCGTTAGGAAACATATTCCCGTCTCCACAAAAACTCACTAATTTATGCTCTTCATTAAACTCTTCAAAATCAATTACATAAGTACCCTTGTGATATTTTTTTACTGAGTCTTGATAGCTAACTAATTCTACTGAAGTCACGCCTGCGACTGAAATTTCATTCACTGACACCGTACTCACAACGTCTTTGAATTTCTCGGTTCCCTCAACAACGCACACTTGAGAAGGAAAATTCTTCTCTTTCAGCGACACTTTAACTAATGTAGGAACTCGCGGTTGCAATTCAATATCTTCCAACAAAAATCCTTTGAAAGATCTTTGCGGAATATCTTCACTCTCTAATGACTGTGTCTTAGGTTTCTCACAAGTTTTTTTCCTGTGTATATATGGAACAAAACAACCTGACTCACCTATTGTAATCCCCTGAACTCCCGTAAGAATGTTGATGTTATGTCGCATGCAAGAAGGGTGTCCTAGCAAAACCATTTCACCTAAGGCTAATCCTTCTATGACCAAAAATGATTCTACTATTGTCTTTCCGCCGATACAAAGCGTAAGAAATGACGAACCTAAAATATTCAGTTTCCTCGCTTGTACATCACACACTGTCTCACTAGAAGGGACTAATTTGCACTCTGGAAACCTCGAGCGAAAAAGGTCAGCATTTACTAAGTTAACTGAGCTACCAGAATCAATGAAAATAAAAATTTCATTGCCATTAGAGAATCCACGTACAATCGGCCTAGGTTCTAGTGACTCTAAGACCTGATTGCTCATTATCCTGTGTCCGTTTTCGAACTTATCTTGTGAAAATTCTGCTGTTCCTTTGTGTATCTAGAACTTGGATCATGTGGAATTCTCCTGTCATATCTAGAAAAACCTCCCCGTGACTTCCCTGAATAATCTCTATTCTTTGTGGCTGGGCAAAATCTCCATCCATGATCTGAAGATTTGCAAACTGAACAATATCTCACTCTGCAATTTGATTTACTATGTCCTATTTTATCACAATTAAAACAACGTATCGTTGTGACTGATCTCTCTGGAATTTTCTTCGATTCTACTCGTGCACATGTCTTCGCTGTTGCATCATTTCCCGAATGCGAGCGACTATCATTATTCTGTGGTTTGGAAACCGCAGCTGACATCTTTGCACCTCCCTGTACAAAAGTACTGTCCAGTGTCGGGCATTTTGCTAGATTTTTGTTAATCTGTGCAAACAAAAAGGATTCATCTGTATCCTGATCAATTCTCTTATCAAAACTATCTACAATTACATCTGG
>JANJGK010000126.1:292500-295000 GCA_039081455.1 Macrobrachium rosenbergii | reverse complement strand
TTGTTTATTTATTTTTTATTTCTTTACCTATTCTTTATTTATTTTAATTTATATTTATTTATTTATTTATGTATATTTATCTATTTATCTTAATTTTTTATTTATTTTTATATATATTTTTTTTATTTATTTTTATATATATTTTTTTTTATTTTATTTTTGTATTTTTTCTATTGTCATTTATTTTTATTTATTTATTTAATTTTTATTTATTAATTTATTTTTATTTATTTGTTTAATTTATTTATTTTTATTTATTTGTTTATTTTTATTTGTTTATTTATTTTTATTTGGTTATTTCTATTTATTTAATTATTTTATTTATTCATTTATTTTCATTTACATATTTTTATTTTTTATTTATTTTTTATTTATTTATTTTTATTTATTTACCAATTTTTTCATTTATTTTAATTTTTTTTTTATTTATTTATTTATTTTTATTTATCTATTTATTTTTATATTTTATTTATTTTTTTTATTTATCTATTTTTATTTATTTGCATTTATTTATTTATTTTTATTTATTTCTTTTTATTTATTTTTTATTTCATTTATTTACTTGCTTTTAAATTTTTTATTTGTTTATTTTTATTAGTTAATGTATTTATTTATTTTTTTTATTTATTTATGTTTTTATTTATTTATTTATTTTTATTTATTCCTATTTTTTTATTTATTTTTTTTATTTATTTATTTTCAATCATTATTTATA
The DNA here is from genome assembly GCA_039081455.1 of Macrobrachium rosenbergii. Lineage (NCBI taxonomy): Eukaryota > Metazoa > Arthropoda > Malacostraca > Decapoda > Palaemonidae > Macrobrachium > Macrobrachium rosenbergii. The sequence goes on along the minus strand of JANJGK010000126.1, from coordinate 294,285 downwards.
TATTTGTTTATATATTTTTTTATTTAATCATATTAATTTATTTATTTGTTTTTATTTATTTCATTCAAATATTTTTTTTTCATTTTTTATTTTCATTTATTTTTATTTATTTATTTTTTATTTATTTATTTTTAATTATCTATTTTTTTTTACATATATTTTATTTTTACTTATTTATTTTTTTTACTTGTTCATTTATTTCTATCTATTTTTGTTCATTTATTTATTTATTTTATTGCTTTATTTATTTTTTATTTTTTTTTATTTTTATTTATTTATTTATTTTCTTTTTATTTATTAATTTTTATTCATTTTTCTTTGTTTATTTAATTAGTTATTTTTATTTATATATTTATTATTAATAATTAATTTTATTTCATTTATTTATTTATTTATATATATTTCTTTATTTATTTTTATTTATTTATTATTCTTATTTATGTTTTTTTTATATATGTTCATTTGTTTATTTATTTTTATTTATTTATATTCATTTATTTATATTCATATATATTTATTTATTCATTTACTTTTTTATATTTATTATTTTTATTTATTTACTCATTTATTTTTATTTATTATTTATTTATTTTCATTTTTTTATATATTTTTATTTATTTTATTTATTTTTTATTTTACTTTTTAATTAATAATTTTTTTATTCATTTTCAATTATTTTTTTATTTATTTGTTTATTTTTTACTTTTTATTTATTTTTATTTATTTACTTTTATATATACTTATTTATTTATTTTTTATTTTTTTATTTATTTTCATTTATTTTTATTTTTTATTTTTTTAAATTATTTATTTATTTTTATTTATTTGTCTATTATTTTATTTATATTTATTTATTTATTTTATTTATTCATTTTTTTATATTTATTTATTTTAATTTATTTATTTATTTTTATTTATTTATTGATTTTTATATTTTTATTCATACATTTTTTATTATTTTATTTTATATACTTTTTTATATATGTATTTTTATTGATTAATAATTTTTACTTATTTATTTACTTATATTTATTTATTTTTTCTTATTTATTTTCATGTATTCTTTAATTTTGTTATTTTTTATTTCTATATGTATTTATATTTATTTATTAAATTTATTACTTATTTTCATTTATTTCCTTTTCCTAATTGCATTTATTTATTTTTATCTTTTTTATTTATTTATTTTTATTTGTTTATTTATTTATTCATTTATTTATTCATTTTTTTATTTTTATTCATTTTTTATTTATTTTTTTATTTATATACTCTTTTTTATTACTTTTTATTCCTTTATTTATCGTTTTCTTTTTATTTCTTTTTTATTATTTTTATTTATTAATGTTTATTGATTATTGATTTTATTTATTTATTTTCATTTATTTTTATTTATTGATTCATTTTTGTTTATTTTTCTATTTAGTTATTTTTCTCTATTTACTTATTTTTAGGTATTTATTTTTTTCTTTATTTTTATTTATTTATTTATTTATTATTTATTTATTTATTTTTATTTTTTATTTTCATTTATTTTTATTTATTTATTTTTATTTATTTTTCATTATTTGTTTATGTTTATTTATTTTTTTTTACTTATTTATTTTTATTTAATTTAATTTATTTATTTCTTTACTTTTTTTACTTTTTATTTATTTTTTTTATTTTTCATTTTTATTTATTTATTTGTTTTATTTATTTATCTTTATTTATTTATAGCTATTTATTTTCATTTATTTTTATTTTTTTTATTTTATTTATATATTTATTTTAATTTCTTTATTTATT
>JANJGK010000126.1:277500-282500 GCA_039081455.1 Macrobrachium rosenbergii | reverse complement strand
TTTTATTTATTTATTTTCATCTATTTATTTTTATTTTTTATTTTTATTTTTTTATTTATTTATTTTTATTTATTTTTTTATTTTTTTATTTTTTTTATTTATTTATTTTTATTTACTTTATTTTTTTATTTACTTAGTTTTTATTCATTTTTATTTATTTTCATCTATTTTTATTTATTTATTTTTATTTATTTATGTATTTTTTTATTTTTATTACTTTTTGTTTATTAATTTTTATTTATTTATCTGTTATTATTATTTATTTACTTATTTTTTTTCTATTTATATATTTTTAATTATTTATATTTGATTTATTTTTATTTATTTATTTATTTTTATTTAATTATTTATTTTTAAGTATTTATTTTCATTTATTTATTTTTTTTTTTAATTATTGATTAACTTCCATTTTTTATATGTATTTATTTATTTATTTATTTATTTATTTATTTATTTATTTATTTTTATTTCTCTATTTTTATTTATTTATTTTCATTTATTTATTATTTCTTTTTATTTGTTTTTATTTGTATTTATTTATTTATTTATTTATTTATTTATTTTTATTTATATATCTATTTTTATTTATTTATTAAAAATTATTTATTTATTTATTTTAATTAACTTATATATTTATTTTTATTTATGTATTTATTTTTATTTTTTTCTTTCTTAATTTATTTTTCTTTTTTTATCTGCTTTTATTTATTTTTATTTATTTATCTATTTATATTTATTCTTTTATATTTATTTATTTATTTTCATTTATTTTTTTTATTTAATTTCATATATTTGTTTTTATTTATTTCTTTATTTTTATTTATTTTAATTTATTTATTTATTATTTTATTTAATTTCATTTATTTTATTTTATTTTATTTATTTTTTTTATTTATTTTCATTTACTTTTATTTATTTATTAATTTTTTTATTTATTTTTAAATATTTATTTTTAAATATTTATTTTTAATTATTTATTTTTATTTATTTATTTTTATGTAATGATGTTTATTTATTTATTAAATTTTATTTATTTATTTTCGTTTATTTCTATTTATTTATTTATTTTTATATATTTATTTATTTATTTTTATTTTTTTTTATTTATTTATTGATTTTTTATGTATTTATATTTTTATTTATTTATTTTTATTTATTTATATATTTCTATTTATTTAATTTCATTTATTTTTATTTTATTTAATTATTTTTCGATATTCATTCGTTTTTATTTATCTTTTATTTATATTTATTTTTCTTATTCTTATTTGTATTCATTTATATTTATTTATTTATTTTCATTTATTCATTTATCTTTATTTATTTGTTTATTTTTATTTCTTTATTTATTTATTTTTATTAATTTATTTATTGTAATTTCTTTTTTTATTTATTTTTATTTAGTTATTTTCTTTTATTTTTATTTTTGTATTAATTTATATTTTTTTTACTTATTTATATATTTTTCTGTTTTTTCATTTATTTTTATTAATTTATTTTTTATTTATTTTTTTTATTTATTTTTTATTTATTTATTTTTATTTTTTTTATTTATTTATATTTTTATTATCATTTATTTATTTAAAATCATTTTTTTTATTGATTCGTTTTTATTTATTTATTATGTTATTTATTTATCTATTTTGATTAATTTATTTATTTATCTATTTTTATTTATTTATTTATTTATTTATTTATTTGTTTTTATTCATTTTTATTATTTTATTTATTTTTTTTACTTATTTCTATTTATTTATTTTAATATGTTTATTAATTTATACTTATTTTTATTTATTTATTTCTTTGTTTTTTATTATTATTTTTTTTATATTTTTATTTATTTATTTTCACATATTTATTTATTTATTTTTTTATGTATTTTTTTATTTATTTTTTTATTTATTTATTTATTTCCATTTATTTATTTTTTCTATTTTTATTTATTTTTTTACTTATTGTTTTTTTATTTATTTATTTTTATTTATTTATTTATTTTTATTTTTTCTTATTTTTATTTATTTTTATTTATTTTTCATTATTTATTTATTTTTATTTATTTTCACTTATTTATTTATTTTTATTTGTTTTTATTTTTATGTTTTTATTTTTTATTTTTAATTATTTATTTTTGTTTTATATAATTTTTTATTCATTTTTTAAATTTATTTTTGTTCATTTATTTTTTCAATTTATTCATTTATTTTTATTTATTTATTTATTTATTTATTTATTTTCATTTATTTTTTATTTATTTTTTTTTATTTCCAATGGATTTTTCTATTTTTTCACAATGAAATTAAATAAATAAATAAAAAATAGATAAATAATTAAAAAAATAAATGAAAATAAATAAAAATATAAAATATTTCTTTTTTATTTATTTTCATTTATTTTTTTTAATTATTTATCTATTTTTTTATTTATTTTTTAAATTTCATTGTTTCATTTATTCTTATTTATTGATTAATTTTATTTACTTATTTATTTATTTTGATTTATTTATTTTTTTTCCCATTTTTATTTATTTTCATTTATTTTTATTTATTTTTTTTATTTTTATTATTTTTGTTTTTTTATTTATTCATTTTTATTTATTTATATATTTTATTTTTTATTTATATATTTATTCATTTTTGTTTAATTATTTATTTTTATTTATTCATTTTCATTTATTTTCATATATATATTTATTTATTTTTAATTATTGATTAATTTTTTTTATTATTTATTTTTAGATTTATTTATTTATTTCTTTATTTTTCTCTCTATTTTTATTTATTTATTTTCATTTATTTTTATTCTTTTCTTTTTATTTATTTTTTTATTTTTATTTATCTATTAACTTATTTATTTTTATTTGTGTATTTATTTTTATTTATTTATTTTTATTCATTTATTTATTTTCCTTTATTTATCTGCTTACCTTTATTTTATTTATTTATTTATTTATTTATTTATTTATTTATTTATTTATTTATTTATATTATTTATTTATTTTCATTTATTTTTTATTTAATTTTATTTATTTGTATTTAATTATTTCTTTATTTTTCTTTATTTTTATTTATTTATTTATTTTTTATTTATTTTCATTTATTTTATATTTAATTTCATTTCTTTATTTTTATTTATTTATTTATTTATTTATTTATTTATTTATTTATTTATTTATTTATTTATTTATTTATTTATATATTAATTTATTTATTTATTTTTATTTATTTTTATTATATTTATTTTTAATTTTTACTTATTTATTTATCTTTTTCTATATATTTCTTGATTTTGTTTTTTTATTTATTTATTTTATTTATTGATGTTTATTTATTTTTTGTTTTTTATTTATTTATTTTTATTTATTTTTATTTATTTATTTATTTTTATATATTTATTTATTTATTTATTATTATTTATTTTTATTTTTTTTATTTTTATGTAATTATATTTTTGTTTATTTATTTATTATTAATTATTTATTTATATTTATTTATTTATTTTCATTTATTTTTGTTTTATTTTATTCAATTTTCGATATTTATTCATTTTTATTTATTTTTTATTTATATTCATTTTTTTATTTTTATTTTTATTTTTTATTTTAATTTTTATTCATTTTATTTATTTATTTATTTTTATTTATTTATCTTTATTTATTTTTTATTTTCATTTTTTTATTACTTTATTTATTTATTTTATTTATTTATTTTAATTTATTTTTTTATTTTTATTAATTTACTTTCATTTATTTTTATTAATATTTTTTATTTATTTTATATTTATTTTTATTTATTTATATATTTTTATTTATTTTTCAGTTATTTTTATTAATTTATTTTTATTTATTTTTCAGTTATTTTTATTAATTTATTTTCATTTATTTTATTGATTTATTTATTTATTTTTATATATTTTTTTATTTATTTATTTTTTTATTTCTTTATTGATTTTTATTTATTTTTATTTATTTATTTATTTAGTTATTTATTCATTTATTTATTTATCTATTTTCATTTATTTATTTATTTATTTATTTTTATTCATTTTTATTTTTTATTTTTTATTTTTTATTTATATTTATTTATTTATTTTAATATATTTTTATTTTTTATTATATTTATGTATTTATTTTAATATATTTTTATTTATTTATTTATTTTTTACTCTTTTTTATTTATTTATTTATTTGTTTATTTATTATTATTTATTTATTTATTTTTATTTATTTATTTTCATTTATTTTGATTTATTTATTTATTTATTTATTTTTATTTCTTTATTTATTTATTTTCATTTACTTATTTATTTTTATATTCATTTTTTTGTTTTTATTTATTTATTTATTTTTATTTATTTTTTATTTTTATTTTTTATTTCATTTATTTATTTATTATTTTTTCATTTATTTGTTTATTTTTATTTATTTTTTATTCATTTTTATTTTATAATTTATTATTATTATTTCATATATATTTATTTATTTATTTTATTTATTTATTTTTATGCATTTTTATTTATTTTCATTTATTTTTATTTATCTTTTTAATTTTTATTATTTTTGTTTATTAATTTTTATTTATTTTTTATTTTTGTTATTTTTGTTTATTATTTTTTTTTATTTTTTATTATTATTATTTATTTACTGATTTTTTTCTGTTTATATATTTCTATTTATTTATATATTTGATTTATTTTTATTTATTTATTTATTTATTTTTAATTATTGATTAATTTTTATTTATATATTTATTTTTATATTTATTTATTTATTTATTTATTTATTTATTTTTATTTCTCTATTTTTATTTATTTATTTTCATTTATTTTTTTATTTCTTTTTATTTGTTTTTTTATTTTTTTATTTACTTATTTTTATTCATATATTTATTTTTATTTATTTATTTAATATTAATTATTTATTTATTTTACTTAACTTATTTATTTTTATTTATTTATTTAATATTATTTATTTATTTATTTATTTTACTTAACTTATTTATTTT
>JANJGK010000126.1:222500-227500 GCA_039081455.1 Macrobrachium rosenbergii | reverse complement strand
GATAAAAATAATTAGATAAAAATAAATAAAGAGAAATAAATAGAAAACATAAAAAGCTAAAAATAAATAAATAAAAATAAATAAATAAATAAAAATAAATAAAAATAAACAAATAAAAATAAATAGATAAAAATAAATAAATAAAAATAAATAAATAAAAATAAATAGATAAAAATAAATAAATAAAAATAAATAAATGAAAATAAATAAATAAAAATAAATAAATAAAAATAAATAAAAATAGATAAGAAATAAATAAATAAATAAAAATAAATAAATTTAAAAAATAAATAAAAATAATAGATAAAAATAAATAAATAAAAATAAATAGATAAAAATAAATTAATAAAAATAAATAAAAAAAATATATAGATAATAATAAATAGATAAAAAAAATAAATAAAAATAAATAAGTACAAATAAATAGATAAAAAAATAAAAAAAATAAATAAAAATAAATAAATAAAAATAAATAAAAGAAATTTTAAATAAATAAAAATCAATAAATAGAATAAATACATAAAAATAAATAGATAAAAAAATAAATAAAAATAAATAGATATAAATAAATAAATAAAAATAACTAATAAAAATAAACAAATAAAAATAATTAAATAAAAATAAATAAATAAAAAATAATTAAAAATAAATAGATAATATAAATAGATAAAAATAAATAAATAAAAATAAATAGATAAAAATAAAGAGATAAAAATAAATAAAAAAAATAAATAAATAAAAATAAATAAATAAAAATAAATAGAAAAAATAAAGAGATAAAAATAAATAAATAAAATATATAAAAAATAAATGGATAAAAATAAATAGATAAAAATAAATAAATAAAAATAAAGAGATAAAAATAAATAGATAAAAATAAATAAATAAAAATAAATAAATAAAAATAAATAGATAAAAATAAATAAATAAAAATAAATAAATAAAAATAAATAAACAAAAATAAATAAATAAATATAAATATAAAAAATAAATACATCAAAATAAATAGATAAAATAAAAAAAAAATAAATAGATAAAAATAAATAGATAAAAATAAATAAATAAAAATAAGTAGATAAAAATTAATAGATAAAAATAAATAAATAAAAATAAATAAATAAAAATAAATATATAAAAATAAATAGATAAAAATTAATAAATAAATAAAAATAAATAAATAAAAAAGATGAAAAAATAAATAAAAATAAATAAATAAAATAAATAAATAAAAATAAATAAATAAAAATGGATAAATAAAAACAAATCAATAAAAATAAATAAATAAAAATAAATAAATAAATAAATAAATAAATAAATAATTAAGTATAAAAATAAATAAATAAATTAATAAATAAATAAATAAACAAATAAATAAATAATTAGAAAATAAATAAATAAATGAATAAATTAAAATAAATAAATAAATGAAAATAAATGAAAATAAATTAATAAAAATAAATAAATAAATAAAAATTAATAAATAAATAAAAAATAAATAAAAACAAATATATGAATAAAAATTCATTTTTATTTATTTATTTATTTTTATTAATTAATTTTCACGTATTTTTATTCATTTATTTATTTTTATTTATTTTAATTATTTATATATTTATTTCCACTTATACATTTATTTGTGTCTATATATTTATTTATTTGTATCTATTTATTTTTATTTATAGTTATTTATTTATTTATATTTTTTAATTTTTATTCATATTTATTTATCTTTTATATTTATCTATTAATTTATATTTATTTATTTACTTATTTATTTAGTTTTAATTACTTATTCAGTTTTGTTTATTTATTAATATTTATTTACTTAATTATTTTTATATATTTATTTTTATTTTTCTTATTTATTTATTTTTTATTTATTGATTTTTATATTTATTAATTAATTTCTTTTTATTTTCATTTATTTTCATTTATTTATTATTTTTTATTTATTTATTTTTTATTTATATTTTTTCTATTTTTAATTATTGGTTTATTCATTTATTTTTATTTATTTATTTATTTATTTTTATTTAATTTTAGTAATATAATTATTTATCTTTATCTATTTAATTTTTCATTTATATCTTTTATTTATTTATTTATTTTCATTTATTTATTCAGTTATATTTATTTACTTCTCTTTATTTATTTTTAATAAATTTATTTATTATTATTTATTTATTTTCATTTATTTATTTATTTATTCTAATTTATTTATTTACATTAACTTTTATTTATTTATTTTGACTTTTTTTGTTTGTTTATTTTTATTTAATTATTTATCTTTATTTTTATATTTATTTTTATTTATTTATTTATTTTTTATTTATATATTTTTATTTATCTATATTGATTTATTTGTCTAATTTTATTTATTTATTTATTATCATTTATTTATTTATTTTTTAAATTTATTTTCACTTATTTTTATTTATTTTTTATTTTTATTTATTCATTTATTTTTATTTACCTATTTATTTTTTTATTCATATACTTCTATTTTTTTATTAATCTATTTTTCTTTATTTATTTATTTATTTTTAATTAATTTCCTTACTTTTATTTAATTTCATTTTTTTCATTTATTTATTTATTTATTTTTATTTATTTTTTATTTATTTACTTTTATTTATTTTTAATATTTTATCTACTTATTTTTATTTATTTATTTATTTTAATTAATTTAATTTCCTTTTTTTTATTTTTACTTATTTATTCATTTATTTTTTCTATTTTTTATTTTTTTATTTTTTTTATTTACTTTTACTTATTTATCTTTATTTATTATTTTTCAAATTTTTATTTATTTATTTATTTTATTTATTATTTATTTTTTATTTGTTTTTATTTAATTTTTTATTTTTATTTATTTATTTTCATTTATTTTTTATATATTTTGTTTATTTTAATTGATTTATTTATTGTTATTTTTTTACATTCATTTATTTTTTATTTATTTATTTATTTTTATTTATTTATTTATTTTTATTTATTTATCCATTTTCATTAATTTATTTTTATTTATTTATTTTTATTTTTATTTATTTATTTATTTTTATTTATATATTTTCATTTATTTTTATACATTTTTTATTTTTTATTTTTATTTATTTATTTATTTTTTGTTTATTTATTTACGTTTATTTATTTATTAATTTTTATTTATATATAATTATTTATTGATTTATTCTTATTTATTTAATTATTTATTTTTATTTTTTTATTTATTCATTTTTATTTATTCAGTTATTTATTTTTATTAGACTATTTATTTTTTATTTTTTATATTTATTCATTTTCATACATTTGAATTTTTTATTTATTTATTTTTATTTATTTATTTATTTATTTTATTTATTTATTTTCATTTATTTTTATTCATTATTTATTTTTATTTCTAATTATTTATTTTTATTTTTATATATTTCATTTTTAAATTTATTTATTTTTATTTATTCATTTTTATTAATTTATTTTTATTTATTTATTTTTATTTTTATTTATATTTATTTATTTATTTTTATTTTATTTATATTTATTTATTTAGTTATTTTTTCTTTTTTATTTTTTATTATTTTTATTTCTTTATTTTCATTTTTTTTATTTATTTATTTTTATTTATTTTCCCTTATTTATTTATTTATTTTTATTTTATTATTTATTTTCATTAATTTATTTTTATCTATTTATTTATTTTTATTTTTATTTATTTTTATTTATTTATTTATTTTTATTTTATTATTTATTTTCATTAATTTATTTTTATCTATTTATTTATTTTTGTTTTTATTTATTTTTATTTATTTATTTATTTTTATTTATCTATTTAATTATTTTTTTTTTTTTTTTAATAATTATTTGTTTTATTTATTTATTTTTTTATTTGCTTATTTTTATATATTCATTATCTATTTTTATTTATTTATTATTTTTTATATATTTTTTTTATTTTTGATTTATTTATTTTTTTATTTATTTATTTATTTTCATTCATTTGTATTTATTTCTTTTTATTTGTTTATTTTTCTTTTTTTATTTGTTAATTTTTATTTATTTACTTTCAATTCTTTACTTTTATTTATTTAATGATTTTTATTTATTTATTTTTTATTTATTTATTTATTTATTTTTCTTTTTTTTATTATTATTATTTATTTTATTAATGTGTTATTAGTTGATTTTTCAAGCTGATTTTTTCACATTTTTTTTATCTCGATTATAAGAATATATTTGTAATAGTTAAGCTAAATTCATTTATCATCAACAGGGAAAATTTCCCAAAAAATATTGTATAGAAAAATGACATATTTTCTAAAGGTTTTTATTCAACAATATTTTCCCCATTTTTTAGGTGATTTTTGAAGTTATTTTTACCGTATTTTTTATATATAAATCTGTTATAATAATATATCTGTACAAAAAGAGGGCAAAACTCCCGAAACAATTGAAATGAAATTGAAATATTTTACAAACTTTCTACGTATTTCATTTATTTTTCGTTTCTTAGTGTTTTTAAATTGATTTTTCATTGAAATCTTGTCGGTATCTTTATATGGCAAACGTATATGACCATTTAGCCTTAAGTTTTATCTGCATAATTTTTTTAACAGAGATTTTTTTTCATAAAACTTTGTTATTAGAATATATCCTTAAAAGATGAACTAAAATCAGTCTTCAAAAAGAGGGTAAAACTACGAAAAATATCGTAATCGAATTGTTTTTTTACTTCTACATATTTCATTTATTTTCATTTTTTTTTTATTATTATTATTATTATTATTATTATTATTATTATTATTATTATTATTATTATTATTATTATTATTATTATTATTATTAAGTGAAAATACATAAAGAAATAAGTGAAATTAAATAAAAATAAATAAATAAATAAAAATAAATAGATAAAAAAAATAAATAAAAAAATAAATGAAATTAAATGAATAAAAATATATAAATCAATTAAAAAACTAATAAAAATACTAAAAAAATAAATA
>JANJGK010000126.1:195000-197500 GCA_039081455.1 Macrobrachium rosenbergii | reverse complement strand
TATTTAATTATTTTTGTTTATTTTTTTTTTGTTTATTTTTTAATTTTTATTTATTTTTTATTTATTTATTTATTTTAATTTTTTAATTTTTTAATTTTTTATTTGTTTATTTTTATATATTCATTATTTATTTTTATTTATTTATTATTTGTTATATATATTTTTTTTATTTATTTTGATTTATTTATTTTTATTTTTATTTATTTATTTTCATTCATTTGTATTTATTTCTTTTTATTTGTTTATTTTTCTTTTTTCATTTGTTAATTTTTATTTATATACTCTCATGTCTTTATTTTTTTTATTTAATTATTTTATTTATTTATTTTTTATTTATTTATTTATTTATTTTTATTTTTATTTTTTTATTATTATTTATTTTATTAATGTATTATTAGTTGATTTTTCAAGTTGATTTTTTTCACATTTTTTTACCTCGATTATAAGAATATATTTGTAATAGTGAAGCTAAATTCATTTATCATTAACAGGGAAAATTTCCCAAAAAATATTGTATAGAAAAATTATATATTTTCTGTAGGTTTTCATTGAACAATATTTTTCTCATTTTTTAGGTAATTTAAGAATTTTTTTTAACGTATTTTTATATATAAATCTCTTATAATAATATATCTGTACAAAAAGAGGGCAAAACTCCCGAAAAAAGTGTATTGAAATTGAAATATTCTTGAAACTCTCTACGTATTCCATTTATTTTCCGTTTCTTAATGTTTTTAAATAGATTTTTCATTGAAATCTTGACTACTTTTGTTAGTATCTTTATATGGAAAACGTATATGGCCATTTAGCCTTAAATTTTATCTGCATAGTTTTTTAACAGAGGTTTTTCTCATAAAACTTTGTTATAAGAATATATCCTTAAAAGATAAACTAAAATCAGTTTTCAAATGAGGGTAAAACTAGGAAAAATATCGTAATCGAGTGTTTTTTTACTTCTACCTATTTCATTTATTTTCGTTTTTTTTTTATTTTAAGGTATTATTATTATTATTATTATTATTATTATTATTATTATTATTATTATTATTATTATTATTATTATTATTATTATTATTATTATTATTATTATTATTTTAAATGAAAATATAAATAAATAAAAATAAATAAATAAATAAATGAAAATAAATGAAAAATAATAATAATAATAATAATAATAATAATAATAATAATAATAATAATAATAATAATAATAATAATAAATAATAAATAATAAATAATAATAATAAATAATAATAATAATAATAATAATAATAATAATAATAATAATAAATTAATAACTAAAAATAAATAAATAAAAAATAAGTAATTAAAAAATTAAATAAATAAAAATAAATAAATAAATTAAAATAAATAAATAAAAAAACACAAATAAAAATAATTAAATAAAAAGAAAAATTAATAAATGAATAAATTAATAAAGATAAATAAATAAATAAAAAAGTGAATATTTATAATAAATAAATAAATAAATAAATATATAAAAATGAAAAAATAAAAAAAAAAAATAAATAAAAAATAAATGAATAAAACTAAATAAATGAATAAAAATAAAAAAATAAAAGAAATAAATGAGTAAAAAATAAAAATAAAATTAATAAATAAAAGTTAATAAATAAAAATAAATTAATAGAAATAAAAAATAAAAACAAATAAATAAATAAAACTAAATTAAAATTAATAAATTAATACACATATATAAATAAACATAAAAAAATAAAAAATAAATATAAAAAAAATAAATCAAAACAAATAAGCAAATATAAATGAATGAAAATAAATAATTAAAAATAAATAATTAAATAAAAATTAAATAAATGAAAAAATAAAAATAAGTAAATAAATAAAAATAGAAAATATAAAAAATGAAAAAAAAGTAAAAAAAAATAAATAAAACTAAATAAATAAATAAAATAAATAAAATTAGATAAATAAAAATAAATAAATAAATAAAAAAAATAAGTGTATAAGTGAAAATACATAAAGAAATAAGTGAAATTAAATAAAAATAAATAAATAAATAAAAATAGATAGGTAAAAAAATAAATAAAAAAATAGATGAAATTAAATGAATAAAAATATATAAATAAATAAAAAAACTAAAAAAATAAATAAAGAAAAGAATAAAAAAATATATAAATAAAAATAAATAAATATATAAATAAAAATAAATAAAAAATAAATAAAAATAGATAAAAATAAATAATAATAAATAAATAAATAAAAATGAATGAAAATAAATGTAAATAAATAAATAGGTGAAAATAAATGAAAATAAATAAATAAAAAAATAAATAATAATAAACAAATAATGAAAAATAAATAAATAAAAATAAATAAATAAAGAAAAATAAATAATTAAAAAAATAATAATAAAGAAGTTATTAAAAATAAATAAATAAATAAATATAAATAAATAAAAAGTAAACATAAATAAAAGTAATTAAACAAATGAAAAAAATAATAAATAAAAAATAAATAA
>JANJGK010000126.1:185000-190000 GCA_039081455.1 Macrobrachium rosenbergii | reverse complement strand
TAAATAAATAAATATATGAATATAAAAATAAATAATTAAATAAATTAATAAATAAATAAATAAATAAATAAATAATTAAAAAATATAAAAATAAATAAGTAAATAAGTTAAAATAAATAAATAAATGAAAATAAATGAAAATAATTTAATAAAAATAAATAAATAAATAAAAAATCATAAATAAATAAAAAATAAATAAAAACAAATATATGAATAAAAATTCATTTTCATTTATTTATTTATTTTTATTAATTTATTGTCACTTATTTTTATTCATTTATTTATTTTTATTTACTTTAATTATTTATATATTTATTTCTATTTATTTATTTATTTATATCTATGTATTTATTTATTTTTATCTATTTATTTTTATTTATTGTTATTTATTTATATTTTTTATTTATTTTTTATTCATATTTATTTATCTTTTATATTTATCTATTAATTTATATTTATTTATTTACTTATTTATTTAGTTTTAATTACTTATTTATTTTTGTTTATTTATTAATATTTATTTATTTAATTATTTTTATTTATTTATTTTTATTTTTCTTATTTATTTTTTTTTTATTTTATTTTTATTTATTAATTAATTTCTTTTTTTCTTCATTAATTTTCATTTATTTATTATTTTTTATTTATTTTTTTTATTTATATATTTATTTTATTTTTAATTATTGGTTCATTCATTTACTTTTATTTATTTAATTATTTATTTTTATTTAATTTTAGTAATTTAATTATTTATCTTTATCTATTTATTTTTCATTTATATCTTTTATTTATTTATTTATTTTCATTTATTTATTCAGTTATATTTATTTATTTCTCTTCATTTTTATATTTTTTTAATAAATTTATTTATTATTATTTATTTATTTTCATTTATTTATTTATTTATTTTAATTTATTCATTTTCATTTACTTTTATTTATTTATTTTGACTTTTTGTATTTATTTATTTATTCATTTTTTATGTATATATTTTTTATTTATCTGTTTTGATTTATTTGTCTATTTTTATTTATTTATTTATTATCATTTATTTATTTTTAAAATTTATTTTCACTTATTTTTATTTATTTTTTGTTTTAATTTATTCATTTATTTTTATTTACCTATTTATTTTTTTATTCATATATTTTTATTTTTTTATTTTTATTAATTTATTTATTTTTATTTATTTATTTATTTTTAATTGATTTGTTTTCTTTTATTTATTTTTTTCATTTATTTATATATTTATTTTTATTTATTTTTATTTATCTTTTTTATTTATTTACTTTTATTCATTTTTAATTTTTTATTTACTTATTTTAATTTATTTATTTATTTTAATTAATTTAATTTCCTTTTTTTATTAATTTATTTTTACTTATTTATTTATTTATTTTTGTTATTTTTTTATTTTTTTATTTTTTAATTTACTTTTACTTATTTATCTTTATTTATTAATTTTTAAATTTTTATTTATTTATTTATTTATTTATTTATTTAATTTTTTATTTATTTTTTATTTATTTTTTTATTTTTTATTTTTATTTATTTATTTTCATTTATTTTTTTTCTATTTTTTATTTTCATTGATTTATTTATTTTTATTTATTTAAATTCATCTATTTTTTATTTATTTATTTATTTTTATTTATTTTCACTTATTTATTTATTTTGCATTTATTTATTTATTTCTATTTATTTATCAATTTTTATTAATTTATTTTTATTTATTTATTTTTTTATTTATTTTTTATTTTTATTTATTTATTTATTTTTATTTATTTATTTTCATTGATTTTTATTTATTTTTTTTATTTTTACTTATTTATTTATTTTTGTTTATTTATTTACGTTTATTGATTTATTAATTTTTATTTAAATTTAATTATTTATTGATTTATTTTTATATATTTATTTTTTATTTTTATTTTTTTATTTATTCATTTTTATTTATTCAGTTATTTATTTTTATTTGTCTATTTATTTTTTATTTTTTTATATGTATTCAGTTTCATTTCTTTGAATTTTTTATTTATTTATATATTTTATTTATTTATTTATTTTCATTTATTTTTATTTATTTATTTATTTTTAATGTTAATTATTTATTTTTATTTTTATATATTTTATTTTTAAATTATTTATTTTTATTTATTTATTTTTATTCATTTACTTTCATTTATTTATTTTTATTTTTATTTATATATATTTGTTTATTTATTTTTATTTTTATTTGTATTTATTTATTTATTTATTTATTTAGTTATTTTTATTTTTTTATTTTTTATTATTTGTATTGCTTTATTTTCATTTTACTATTTATTTATTTATTTTTATTTATTTTCCCTTATTTATTTTTATTTTATCATTTATTTTCGTTAATTTATTTTTATTTCTTTATTTATTTTTATTTTTGTTTATTTTTTTATTATTTATTTTTATTTATTTTTAATCATTTATTTATTTTTATTTATCTATTTAATTCTTTTTGTTTATTTTTTGTTTGTTTATTTTTTAATTTTTATTTAATTTTTTTATTTATTTATTTATTTCAATTTTTTTTTTATTTTTTATTTTTTATATCTTTATTTTTATATGTTCATTAATTATTAGTATTTATTTATTATTTTTCATATATTTTTTTTATTTTTTTTGATTGATTTATTTTTTATTTTTATTTTTTTTATTTTCATTCATTTGCATTTATTTCTTTTTATTTGTTTATTTTTTTTATTTGTTAATTTTTATTTATTTACTTTCATTTCTTTGTTTTTATTTATTTAATAATTTTTATTTATTTATTTTTTATTTATTTATTTTTTTATTTTTATTTTTATTTTTTTAATATTATTATTTATTTTACTAATGTGTTATTAGTTGATTTTTCAAGTTGATTTTTTCACAATTTTTTTTTACCTCGATTACAAGAATATATTTGTAATAGTTAAGCAAAATTCATTTATCATTAACAGGGAAAATTTCCCAAAAAATATTGTATAGAAAAATGACATATTTTCTAAAGGCTTTTATTCAACAATATTTTTCCCATTTTTTAGGTGATTTTTTAAGTTTTTTTTTAACGTATTTTTTATATATAAATCTGTTATAATAATATATCTGTACAAAAAGAGGGCAAAACTCCCGAAAAAAGTGTATTGAAATTGAAATATTTTTGAAACTTTCTACGTATTTCATTTATTTTCCGTTTCCTAATGTTTTTAAATTGAAATCTTGACTACTTTTGTCAGTATCTTTATATGGAAAACGTATATTTATCTGCATTGTTTTTTAACAGAAATTTTTTTTCATAAAACTTTGTTATAAGAATATATCCTTAAAAGGTAAACTACAATCAGTCTTCAAAAAGAGGGTAAAACTATGAAAAATATCGTAATCGAATTTTTTTTTTTACTTCTACATATTTCATTTATTTTCCTTTTTCTGTGATTTTAAGGTATTATTATTATTATTATTATTATTATTATTATTATTATTATTATTATTATTATTATTATTATTATTATCATTATTATCATTATTATTATTATTATTATTATTATTATTATTATTATTATTATTATTATTATTATTATTATTATTATTATTATTATTATTATTATTTTAAATAAAAATAAATAAATAAATAAATAAATGAAAATAAATGAAAACAAAAAATAAAAATAAATAAATAAATAATAATAATGATAATAGTAAAATAAGAATAAATTAATAACAAATAAATAAATAATAATAATGATAATAGTAAAATAAGAATAAATTAATAACAAGAAATAAATAAATAAAATAATAAATAATTAAAAAAATAAATAAATAAAAATAAATAAATTAATTAAAATAAATAATTAATAAAACACAAATAAAAATAATTAAATAAAAAGAAAAATTAATAAATGAATAAATTAATAAAGATAAATAAATAAATAAATAAAAATAAGTGAATATTTATAATAAATAAATAAATAAATACATATATAAAAATTAAAAAATAAGAAAAATAAATAAATAAAAAATAAATTAATAAAACTAAATAAATGAATAAAACTAAATAAATAAAAGAAATAAATTAATAAAATATAAAAATAAAATTAATAAATAAAAGTTAATAAATAAAAATAAATTAATAGAAGTAAATAAATAAAAATAAATAAATAAATAAATAAAAATAAATTAATAAATTAATACACATATAAATAAACATAAAAAATCAAAAATAAAAAATAAATATAAAAAATGAATAAATAAAAGCAAATAAGCAAATAAAAATGAATGAAAAAAAATAATTAAAAATAAATAATTAAATAAAAATTAAATAAATGAAAAAATAAAAATAAGTAAATAAATAAAAATAGAAAATATAAAAAATGAAAAAATAAATAAATAAAAAGAAAAAAATAAGTTAATACAAATAAATAAATAAATAAAAGAAATTAAAATAAATAAATAAAAATATATAAATAAATAAAAAAAATAAATGAATAAGTGAAAATAACTGAAAATACATGAAAAAATAAATGAAATTAAATAAAAAATAAATAAATAAATAAAAGTAAATAGATAAAAAAATAAATAAAAAAATAAATGAAATTAAATGGATAAAAATATATAAATAAATAAAAAAAACTAATAAAAATACTAAAAAAAAATAAATAAAGAAAAGAACAAATAAAAAATAAATATATAAAAAAATAAATAAATATATAAATAAAAATATATAAAAAAAATAAAAATAGATAAAAATAAATAAAAATAAATAAATAAATAAAAATAAATGAAAATAAATAAATAAGTGAAAATAAATGAAAG
This sequence comes from Macrobrachium rosenbergii, assembly GCA_039081455.1. NCBI lineage: Eukaryota > Metazoa > Arthropoda > Malacostraca > Decapoda > Palaemonidae > Macrobrachium > Macrobrachium rosenbergii. The sequence continues at coordinate 185,173 of JANJGK010000126.1, read as the reverse complement.
TAAATAAATACAAAATAAGTAATAATAAACAAATAATGAAAAAAAAATAAATAAAAATAAATAAATAAAGAAAAATAAATAATTAAAAAAATATTAATAAAGAAGTTATTAAAAATAAATAAATAAATAAAAATAAATAAATAAAAAAAACACATAAATAAAAGTAAATAAAC
>JANJGK010000126.1:175000-177500 GCA_039081455.1 Macrobrachium rosenbergii | reverse complement strand
TATTAATTTATTTTTACTTATTTATTTATTTATTTTTGTTATTTTTTTATTTTTTTTATTTTTTTATTTACTTTTACTTATTTACCTTTATTTATTAATTTTTAAATTTTTATTTATTTATTTATTTATTTATTTAATTTTTTATTTATTTTTTATTTATTTTTTTATTTTTTATTTTTATTTATTTATTTTCATTTTTTTTTCTATTTTTTTATTTTCATTGATTTATTTATTTTTATTTATTTAAATTCATCTTTTTTTTATTTATTTATTTATTTTTATTTATTTTCACTTATTTATTTATTTTGCATTTATTTATTTATTTCTATTTATTTATCAATTTTTATTAATTTATTTTTATTTATTTATTTTTTTATTTATTTTTTATTTTTATTTATTTATTTATTTTTATTTATTTATTTTCATTGATTTTTATTTATTTTTTTTATTTTTACTTATTTATTTATTTTTGTTTATTTATTTACGTTTATTTATTTATTAATTTTTATTTAAATTTAATTATTTATTGATTTATTTTTATATATTTATTTTTTATTTTTATTTTTTTATTTATTCATTTTTATTTATTCAGTTATTTATTTTTATTTGTATATTTATTTTTTATTTTTTTATATGTATTCATTTTCATTTCTTTGAATTTTTTATTTTTTTATATGTATTCATTTTCATTTCTTTGAATTTTTTATTTATTTATATATTTTATTTATTTATTTATTTTCATTTATTTTTATTTATTTATTTATTTTTAATGTTAATTATTTATTTTTATTTTTATATATTTTATTTTTAAATTATTTATTTTTATTTATTTATTTTTATTCATTTACTTTCATTTATTTATTTCTATTTTTATTTATATATATTTGTTTATTTATTTTTATTTTTATTTGTATTTATTTATTTATTTATTTATTTAGTTATTTTTATTTTTTTATTTTTTATTATTTGTATTGCTTTATTTTCATTTTTCTATTTATTTATTTATTTTTATTTATTTTCCCTTATTTATTTATTTATTTTTATTTTATCATTTATTTTCGTTAATTTATTTTTATTTCTTTATTTATTTTTATTTTTGTTTATTTTTTTATTATTTATTTTTATTTATTTTTAATCATTCATTTATTTTTATTTATCTATTTAATTCTTTTTGTTTATTTTTTGTTTGTTTATTTTTTAATTTTTATTTAATTTTTTATTTATTTATTTATTTCATTTTTTTTATTTTTTATTTTTTATATCTTTATTTTTATATATTCATTAATTATTAGTATTTATTTATTATTTTTCATATATTTTTTTTATTTTTTTTCATTGATTTATTTTTTATTTTTATTTTTTTATTTTCATTCATTTGCATTTATTTCTTTTTATTTGTTTATTTTTTTATTTGTTAATTTTTATTTATTTACTTTCATTTCTTTGTTTTTATTTATTTAATAATTTTTATTTATTTATTTTTTATTTATTTATTTTTTTATTTTTATTTTTATTTTTTTAATATTATTATTTATTTTACTAATGTGTTATTAGTTGATTTTTCAAGTTGATTTTTTCACAATTTTTTTTACCTCGATTACAAGAATATATTTGTAATAGTTAAGCAAAATTCATTTATCATTAACAGGGAAAATTTCCCAAAAAATATTGCATAGAAAAATGACATATTTTCTAAAGGCTTTTATTCAACAATATTTTTCCCATTTTTTAGGTGATTTTTGAAGTTTTTTTTTAACGTATTTTTTATATATAAATCTGTTATAATAATATATCTGTACAAAAAGAGGGCAAAACTCCCGAAAAAAAGTGTATTGAAATTGAAATATTTTTGAAACTTTCTACGTATTTCATTTATTTTCCGTTTCCTAATGTTTTTAAATTGAAATCTTGACTACTTTTGTCAGTATCTTTATATGGAAAACGTATATTTATCTGCATTGTTTTTTAACAGAATTTTTTTTTCATAAAACTTTGTTATAAGAATATATCCTTAAAAGGTAAACTACAATCAGTCTTCAAAAAGAGGGTAAAACTAAGAAAAATATCGTAATCGAATTTTTTTTTTACTTCTACATATTTCATTTATTTTCCTTTTTCTGTGATTTTAAGGTATTATTATTATTATTATTATTATTATTATTATTATTATTATTATTATTATTATTATTATTATTATTATTAATATTATTATTATTATTATTATTATTATTATTATTATTATTATTATTATTATTATTATTAATATTATTATTATTATTATTATTATTTTAAATAAAAATAAATAAATAAATAAATAAATGAAAATAAATGAAAACAAAAAATAAAAATAAATAAATAAATAATAATAATGATAGTAGTAAAATAAGAATAAATTAATAACAAATAAATAAATAATAATAATGATAATAGTAAAATAAGAATAAATTAATAACTAGAAATAAATAAATAAAATAATAAATAATTAAAAAAATAAATAAAA
>JANJGK010000126.1:165000-167500 GCA_039081455.1 Macrobrachium rosenbergii | reverse complement strand
CGTTTTCATTTATTTTCATGTATTTATTATTTTTTATTTATTTATTTTTTTATTTATATTTTTTTATTTTTAATTATTTGTTTATTAATTCATTTTTATTTATTTATTTATTAATTTTTATTTAATTTTAGTAATTTAATTATTTATCTTTACCTATTTATTTTTTCATTAATATCTTTTATTTATTAATTTATTTTCATTTTTTTATTCAGTTATATTTATTTATTTCTTTTTATTTCTTTTTAATAAATTTAATTATTATTATTTCTTTATTTTCATTTATTTATTTATTTATTCTAATTTATTTATTTTCATTTACTTTTATTTATTTATTTTGACTTTTTTTATTTATTTGTTTTTATTTATTTATTAATTTTATTTTTATATTTATTTTCATTTATTTATTTATTTTTTATTTATATATTTTTATTTATCTATTTTGATTTATTTGTCTAATTTTATTTATTAATTTATTATCATTTATTTATTTATTTTTTAAATTTATTTTCACTTATTTTTATTTATTTTTTATTTTTATTTATTCATTTATTTTTATTTACCTGTCTATTTTTTTATTCACATACTTTTATTTTTTTATTTTTATTAATTTATTTATTTTTATTTTTTTATATATTTTTAATTAATTTGTTTACTTTTATTTAATTTCATTTTTTTCATTTATTTATTTATTTATTTTTTATTTATCTTTTATATTTATTTACTTTTATTTATTTTTAATTTGTTATTTACTTATTTTTATTTATTTATTTATTTTAATTAATTTAATTTCTTTTTTTATTTATTTATTTTTACTTATTTATTTATTTATTTTTTAATTTTTTATTTTTTTATTTTTTTTTATTTACTTTTACTTATTTATCTTCATTTATTAATTTTTTAATTTTTATTTATTTATTTATTTATTTTTTATCTATTTTTTATTTATTTTTATTTAATTTTTATTTCTATTTTTTTATTTTCATTTATTTTTATTTATTTTTTTATTTTCATTGTTTTATTTATTTTTATCTATTTAAATTCATCTATTATTTATTTATTTATTTATTTTTATTAATTTATTTATTTTTATTTATTTTCACTTATTTATTTATTTTGCATTTATTTATTTAGTACTATTTATTTATCTATTTTTATTAATTTATTTTTATTTATTTATTTTTATTTATTTTTCATTTTTATTTATTTATTTAATTTTATTTATTTATTTATTTTTATTTATTTATTTTCATTGATTTGTATTTATTTATTTTTTATATTTATTTATTTTTTTGTTTATTTATTTACGTTTATTTATTTATTAATACTTATTTATATTTAATTTTTTATTTTCATTAATTTATTTTTATTTATTTATTTATTTTTATTTTTATTTATTTTTTTATTATTTATTTTTATTTGTTTTTATTTATTTATTTATTTTTATTTATCTATTTAATTATTTTTGTTTATTTTTTGTTTGTTTATTTTTTAATTTTTATTTATTTTTTATTTATATATTTATTTTTATTTTCTTATTTTTTTTGTTTATTTCTATATATTCATTATTTATTTTTATTTATTTATAATTTTTTATATATTTATTTTTTCATTTATTTTAATTTATTAATTTTTTATTTTTTTTATTTATTTTCATTCATTTGTATTTATTTATTTCTATTTGTTTATTTTTCTTTTTTTATTTGTTGATTTTTATTTATTTACTTTCATTTCTTTATTATTATTTATTTAATTATTTTTATTTATTTTTTATTTATTTATTTATTTATTTTTATTTTTTTAAAATATTATTATTTATTTTATTAATGTGTTATTAGTTGATTTTTTAAGTTTATTTTTTCACATTTTTTTACCTCGATTATAAGAATATATTTATAATAGTTAAGCTAAATTCATTTATCATTAACAGGGAAAATTTCCCAAAAAATATTGTATAGAAAAATGACATATTTTCTAAAGGTTTTTATTCAGTATTATTTTTCCCATTTTTTAGGTGATTTTTGAAGTTTTTTAACGTATTTTTTTATATATAAATCTGTTATAATAGTATATCTGTACAAAAAGAGGGCAAAACTCCCGAAAAAAGTGTATTGAAATTGAAACATTTTAAACTTTGTACGTATTTCATTTATTTTCCGTTTCTTAATGTTTTTAAACTGATTTTTCATTGAAATCTTGACTACTTTTGTCAGTATCTTTATATGGAAAACGCAAATGACCATTTAGCCTTAAATTTTATCTGCATAGTTTTTTAACAGGCATTTATTTTCATAAAACTTTGATATAAGAATATATCCTTAAAAGGTGAACTAAAATCAGTTTTCAAAAATAGCGTAAAACTACGAAAAATATCGTAAACGAATTTTTTTTTTACTTCTACATATTCCATTTATTTTCCTTTTTTATGATCTTAAGGTATTATTATTATTATTATAATTATTATTATTATTTTTATTATTATTATTATTATTATTATTATTAT
>JANJGK010000126.1:150000-152500 GCA_039081455.1 Macrobrachium rosenbergii | reverse complement strand
AAAAAAATAAAAAATAAATAGATAAAAATAAATAAATAAAACTAAATAAATAAAAATAAATTAAAGAAATTAAATAAATGAAAATAAATAAATAAAAAATAAATAACTAAAAAGAAATAGAAAAAAATAAATAAAAATAAATAGATATAAATAAATAAATAAAAATAACTAATAAAAGTAAATAAGTAAAAATAATTAAATAAAAATAAATAAATAGATATAAATAAATAAAAAAATAATTAAAAATAAATAAATTAAAATAAATAGAGAAAAATAAATAGAAAAAATAAATAAACAAAAATAAATAAATAAAAATAAATATAATATATAAATAAATAAAAATAAATAAAAAAGATAAATAGATAAAATTAAATAAATAAAAAGAATAAAAAAAATAAATAGATAAAAATAAATAAATAAAAATAAATAGATAAAAATAAATAGATAAAAATAAATAAATAAAAATAAATAAATAAAAATAAATATATAAAAATAGATAAGGTTAAATAAATAAAAATAAATAAACAAAAAAAGATAAAAAAATAAATAAAAATAAATAAATAAAAATTGATAAATAAAAATAAATAAATAAAAATAAATAAATATAAACAAATAAATAAAAATAAATAAATAAAATTAAATAAATAAAAATAAATAAATATAAATAAATAAATAAAAATAAATAAATAAAATAAATAAATAAGTAAATAAATAATTAAATATATAAATAAATAAATAAATAAATTAATAAATAAATAAATAAACAAATAAATAGTTAAAATATTAAAAAATAAATTAATTAATTAAAAAAATAAATAAATGAAAATAAATGAAAATAAATTAATAAAAATAAATAAATAAATAAAAATTAATAAATAAATAAAAAATAAATAAAAACAAATATGAATAAAAATTCTTTTTTATTTATTTATTATTATTAATTAATTTTCACTTGTTTTTCTTCATTTATTTATTTTTATTTATTTTAATTATTTATATATTTCTTTCTATTTGTTTATTTATTTTATCTATGTATTTATTTATTTTTATCTATTTATTTTTATTTATTATTATTTATTCATTTATATTTTTTATTTATTTTTTATTCATATTTATTCATCTTTTATATTTATCTATTAATTTATATTTATTTATTTACTTATTCTTTAGTTTTAATTATTTATTTATTTTTGTTTATTTATTAATATTTATTTATTTAATTATTTTTATTTACTTATTTTTATTTTTCTTATTTATTTATTTTTTATTTATTTATTTTTTATATTTATTAATTACTTTCTTTTTATTTTAATTTATTTTCATTTATTTATTATTTTTATTTATTTATTTTTTATTTATATTTTTTCTATTTTTAATTATTGATTTATTCATTTATTTTTCTTTATTTACTTATTAATTTTTATTTAATTTTAGTAATATAATTATTTATCTTTATCTATTTATTTTTCCATTTATATTTTTTATTTATTTATTTATTTTCATTTATTTATTCAGTTATATTTATTTATTTATCTTTATTTTTAATAAATTTATTTATTATTTTTTATTTATTTTCATTTATTTATTTATTTATTCTAATTTATTTATATTCATTTACTCTTATTTATTTATTTTGACTCTTTTTATTTATTTATTTTTATTTATTTATTCATTTCTATTTTTATATTTATTTTTATTTATTTATTTTTTTTTATTTATATATTTTTTATTTATCTATTTGATTTATTTGTCTAATTTTATTTTTTTATTCATTATCCTTTACTTCTTTATTTTCTAAATTTATTTTCACTTATTTTTATTTATTTTTTTATTTTTATTTATTCATTTATTTTTATTTACCTATTTATTTTTTATTCATATATTTTTTTTATTAATTTATTTATTTTTATTTATTTATTTATTTTTAATTAATTTGTTTTCTGTTATTTAATTTCATTTTTTCATTTATTTATTTATTTAGTTTTATTTATTTTTTATTTATCTTTTTTATTTATTTACTTTTAATTACTTTTAATTTTTTATTTACTTATTTTTATTTATTTATTTATTTTAATTATTTTAATTTCCTTTTTTTATTTATTTATTTTTACTTATTGATTTATTCATTTTTGTTATTTTTTTATTTTTTTATTTTTTCAATTTACTTTTACTTTTTTATCTTTATTCTTATTTTTTAATTTTTATTTATTTATTTATTTATTTATTTTTTATTTATTTTTATTTATTTATTTTCATTTATTTTTTTATATATTTTTTTTATTTTCATTAATTTATTTATTTTTATTTATTTAAATTCATCTATTTTTTATTTAATTATTTATTTTTATTTATTTATTTATTTTTTTTTATTTTCACTTATTTATTTATTTTGCATTTATTTATTTAGTTCTATTTATTTATCTATTTTTATTAATTTATTTTTATTTATTTATTTTTATTTATTTATTTTTTATTTTTATTTATTTATTTATTTTTATTT
>JANJGK010000126.1:122500-125000 GCA_039081455.1 Macrobrachium rosenbergii | reverse complement strand
TATTTTTTATTATTTTTATTTCTTTATTTTCATTTTTTTTATTTATTTTTATTTATTTTCCCATATTTATTTATTTATTTTTATTAATTATTTCGTTTCATTAATTTATTTTTATTTATTTATTTATTTTTATTTTTATTTATTATTTATTTTTATTTAATTATTTAATTTTCTTTATCTATTTAATTATTTTTGTTTATATTTTGTTTGTTTCTTTTTTAATTTTTTTTTATTTTTTATTTATTTATTGATTTTTATTTTTTTTTTATTTGTTGTTTTTTATATATTCATTATTTATTTTTATTTATTTATTATTTTTTATATATTTTTTTTATTTAGATTCATGTATTTTTTATTTTTATTTATTTATTTTCATTTATTTGAATTTGTTTCTTTCTATTTGTTTATTTTTCTTTTTTTTTTGTTAATTTTTATTTATTTACTTTCATTTCTTTATTTTTATTTATTTAATTGTTTTTATTTATTTATTTATTTATTTATTTATTTATTTATTTATTTATTTATTTTTATTTTTATTTTTATTTTTATTTTTCTTAATATTATTTATTTTATTAATAAGTTATTAGTTGATTTTTCAAGTTGTTTTTTTCACCTTTTTTTTCCTGTATTATAAGAATATATTTGTAATAGTTAAGCTAAATTCATTTATCATTATCAGGGAAAATTTCCCAAAAAATATTGTATAGAAAAATGACATATTTTCTAAAGGTTTTTATTCAAAAATATCTTTCCCATTTTTTAGGTGATTTTTGAAGTTGTTTTAATGTATTTTTTATATATAAATCTGTTATAATAATATATCTGTATAAAAAGAGGGCAAAACTCCCGAAAAAAGTGTATTGAAATTGAAATATTTTTGAAACTTTCTACGTATTTCATTTATTTTCCTTTTCTTAATGTTTTTAAATTGATTTTTCATTGAAATCTTGACCATTTAGCCATAAATTTTATCTGCATTGTTTTTTAACAGAGATTTTCTTTTTAAAAAACTTTGTTATAAGAATATATCCATAAAAGGTGAACTAAAATCAGTCTTCAAAAAGAGGGTAAAAATACGAAAAATATCGTAATCGAATTTTTTTTTACTTCTACATATTTCATTTATTTTCCTTTTTTTATGATTTTAAGGTATTATTATTATTATTATTATTATTATTATTATTATTATTATTATTATTATTATTATTATTATTATTATTATTATTATTATTATTATTATTATTATTATTTTAAAAGAAAATAAATAAATAAAAATAAATAAATAAAAAATGAAAACAAAAAATAAAAATAAATATATAAATAATAATAATAATAATAATAATAATAATAATAATAATAATAATAATAATAATAATAATAATAATAATAATAATAATAAAATAAGAATAAATTAATAATTAAAAAATAAAAAAATAAAAAAATAAGTAATTAAAAAAATAAATAAATAAAAATAATTAAATAAAAAGAAAAATTAATAAATGAATAAATTAGTAAAGATAAATAAATAAATAAATAAAAATAAGTGAATATTTATTTTAAATAAATAAATAAATAAATATATAAAAATGAAAAAAAAATAAATAAATAAATAAAACATAAATGAATAAAACTAAATAAATTAATAAAAATAAATAAATAAAAGAAATAAATGAATAAAAATAAAATAAAATCAATAAATTAAAGTTAATAAATAAAAATAAATTAATGGAAATAAATAAATAAAAATAAATAAATAAATAAATAAAAATAAATTAAAATTAATATATTAATACACATATATAAATAAACATAAAGAAATAAAAAAAAATAAATATAAAAAACAAATAAATAAAAACAAATAAGCAAATAAAAATGAATGAAAATAAATAATTAAAAATAAATAATTAAATAACAATTAAATAAATTAAAAACATAAAAATAAGTAAATAAATAAAAATAGTAAATATAAAAAATGAAAAATAAATAAATAAAAAGTAAAAAAAATTAATTAATAAAAATAAATAAATAAATAAAAGAAATGAAAATAAATAAATAAAAATAAATAAATAAATAAAAAAATAAATGAATAAGTGAAAATAAGTTAAAACACATAAAGAAATAAGTGAAATTAAATAAAAATAAATAAATAAATAAAAAAATTAGATAAGAAAATAAATAAAAAAAATGAAATTAAATGAATAAAAATATATAAATAAATAAAAAACTAATAAAAACACTAAAAAAAATAAAGAAAAAAATAAATAAAAAATAAATATATAAATAAAAATAAATAAATATATAAATAAAGATAAATAAAAAATGAATAAAAATAGATGAAAATAAATAAATAAAAATGAATGAAAATAAATGAAAATGAATAAATAAGTGAAAATAAATGAAAATAAATAAATATAAAAATAAATATTAATAGATAAATAATGAAAAATAAATAAATAAAAATAAATAAATAAAGAAAAATAAATAATTAAAAAATAAAAAT
>JANJGK010000126.1:112500-117500 GCA_039081455.1 Macrobrachium rosenbergii | reverse complement strand
AAAAAAATAAATAAAAAAATAATTAAAAATAAATAGATAAAAAATAGATAAAAATAAATAAATAAAAATAAATTGATAAAAATAATTAGATGATAATAAATAAATAAAAATAAATAAAAAAAATAAATAAATAAAAATAAATGAAATAAATAAATAGATAAAAATAAATAAAAAAATAAATAGATAAAAATAAATAGATAAAAATAAATAAACAAAAAAAATAGTTAAAAATAAATATATAAAAATAAATAAATAAAAATAAATACATAAAAAAGGTAAAATAAATAAATAAAAATAAATAAATAAAAATAAATAAATAAAAATAAATAAATAAAAATAAGTAAATAAAAGCAAAAAAATAAAAATAAATAAATAAAAATAAATAAATAAAAATAAATAAATAAATATAAATAAATATAAATAAATATAAATAAATAAATAAAAATAAATAAATAAAGTAAATAAATAAATAAATAAATAATTAAATATAAAAATAAATAAATAAATTATAAATAAATAAATAAATAAATAAATAAATAAATAAATAATTAAAAAATAAAAAAAATAAATAAATAAATTACAATAAATAAATAAATGAAAATAAATTAATAAAAATAAATATGATAAATAAATAAAAATTAATAAATAAATAAAAAATAAATAAAAACAAATATATGAATAAAAATTCATTTTTTTATTTTTTTATTTCTATTAATTAATTTTCACTTATTTTTATTCATTTATTTATTTTTATTTATTTTAATTATTTATATATTTATTTCTATTTATTTATTTGTATCTATGTATTTATTTATTTGTATCTATTTATTTTTATTTATTGTTATTTATTTATTTATATTTTCTATTTATTTTTTATTCATATTTATTTATCTTTTATATTTATCTATTAATTTTTATTATTTATTTACTTATTTATTTTGTTTTAATTACTTATTTATTTTTGTTTATTTATTAATATTTATATATTTAATTATTTTTATTTATTTATTTTTATTTTTCTTATTTATTTATTTTTTATTTATTTATTGTTTATATTTATTAATTCATTTCTTTTTATTTTCATTTATTTTAATTTATTTATTATTTTCATTTATTTTAATTTATTTATTATTTTCTATTTATTTATTTTTTATTTATATTTTTTTTATTTTTAATTATTGGTTTATTCATTTATTTTTATTTATTTATTTATTAATTTTCATTTAATTTTAGTTGTTTGATTATTTATATTTATCTATTTATTTTTTCATTTATATCTGTTATTTATTTATTTATTTTCATTTATTTATTCAGTTATATTTATTTATTTCTTTTTTATTTTTAATAAATTTAATTATTATTATTTATTTATTTTTATTTATTTATTTATTTATTCTAATTCATTTATTTTCATTTACTTTTATTTATTTATTTTGACTTTTTTTATTTATTTAATTTTTTTTATTTATTTATTTTTATTTTTATATTTATTTTTATTTATTTATTTATTTTTTATTTATCTATTTTGATTTATTTGTCTAATTTTATTTATTTATTTATTATCATTTATTTATTTATTTTTTTAATTTATTTTCACTTATTTTTATTTATTTTTTATTTCTATTTATTCATTTATTTTTATTTACCTATCTATTTTTTTATTCATATATTGTAATTTTTTCATTTTTATTAATTTATTTATTTTTATTTATTTATTTATTTTTAATTAATTTGTTTACCTTTATTTAATTTCATTTTTTTCATTTATTTATTTATTTATTTTTATTTATTTTTTATTTACTTATTTTTATTTATTTACTTTTATTTATTTTTATTTTTTATTTACTTATTTTTATTTATTTATTTACTTTAATTAATTTAATTTCCTTTTTTTATTTATTTATTTTTACTTATTTATTTATTTTTGTTATTTTGTTATTTTTTTTATTTTTTTAATTTACTTTTACTTATTTATCTTTATCTATTAATATTTTAATTTTTATCTATTTATTTATTTTATTTTTTATCTATTTTTTATTTATTTTTATTTAATTTTTTATTTTTATTTATTTATTTTCATTTATTTTTTATTTATTTTTTTATTTTCATTGTTTTATTTATTTTTATTTATTTAAATTCACATATTTTTTATTTATTTTTTTTTATTTATTTATTTATTTTTATTTATTTTCACTTATTTATTTATTTTGCATTTATTTATTTAGTTCTATTTATTTATCTATTTTTATTAATTTATTTTTATTTATTTATTTTTATTTATTTATTTTTTATTTTTATTTATTTATTTTAATTTATTTATTTATTTTTATTTATTTATTTTCATTGATTTTTATTTATTTTTTTATTTTTATTTATTTATTTACGTTTATTTATTTATTAATTTTTATTTATATTTAATTTTTTATTGATTTATTTTTATTTATTTATTTATTTATTTTTCTTTTTTTATTTATTCATTCTTATTTATTCAGTTATTTATTTTTATTTGTCTATTTATTTTTTATTTTTTATATTTATTTATTTATTTATTATATTTATTTATTTATTTTCATTTATTTTATTTATTTATTTATTTTTATTTCTAATTATTTTTTTTTATTTTTATATATTTTATTTTTAAATTTTTTTATTTTTCTTTATTTATTTTTATTCATTTATTTTTATTTATTTATTTTTATTTTTATTTATATTTATTTATTTATTTATTTATTTTTATTTTTATTTATATTTACTTAATTATTTATTTAGTTATTTTAATTTTTTTTAATTTTTTATTATTTTTATTTCTTTTTTTCATTTATTTATTTATTTATTTATTTTTATTTATTTTCCCTTATTTATTTATTTATTTATTTTTATTTAATTATTTATTTTCATTAATTTATTTTTACTTATTTATTTATTTTTATTTTTTTTTATTTTTTTATTATTTATTTTTATCTATTTTTATTTTTTTTATTTATTTTTATTTATCTATTTAATTATTTTTGTTTATTTTTTGTTTGTTTATTTTTTATTTTTATTTATATTTTTATTTATTTATTTATTTTTATTTTTTATTTTTTCTATTTTTTATTTGTTTATTTTTATATATTCATAATTTATTTTTATTTATTTATTATTTTTTATTTATTTATTTTTTCATTTATTTTGCTTTATTTATTCTTTATTTTTATTTATTTATTTTCATTCATTTGTATTCATTTCTTTTTATTTGTTTATTTTTCTTTTTTTCTTTGTTAATTTTTATTTATTTACTTTCATTTCTTTATTTATGTTTATTTAATTATTTTTATTTACTTTTTTATTTATTTATTTATTTATTTTTATTTTTATTTTTATTTTTATTAATATTATTATTTATTTTATTAATGTGTTATTAGTTGATTTTTCAAGTTTATATTTTCATATTTTTTTACCTCGATTATAAGAATATATTTGTAACAGTTAAGCTAAATTCATTTATCATTAACAGGGAAAATTTACCAAAAAATATTGTATAGAAAAAAATTTTTAAAAGTTTTTATTCAACAATATTTTTCCCATTTTTTAGGTGATTTTTGATGTTTTTAAAGTATTTTTTATATATAAATCTGTTATAATAATATATCTGTACAAAAAGAGGGCAAAACTCCCGAAAAAAGTTTATTGAAATTGAAATATTTTTGAAACTTTCTCCGTATTTCATTTATTTTCCGTTTCTTAATGTTTTTAAATTGATTTTTCTTTGAAATCTTGACTACTTTTGTCAGTATCTTTATATGGAAAACGTATATGACCATTTAGCCTTAAATTTTATGTGCATAATTTTTTAACAGAGATTTTTTTTCATAAAACTTTGTTATAAGAATATATCCTTAAAAGGTGAACTAAAATCAGTGTTCCAAAAGAGGATAAGACTACGAAAAATATCGTAATCGAATTTTTTTTTTACTTCTACATATTTCATTTATTTTCCTTTTTTTATGATTTTAAGGTATTATTATTATTATTATTATTATTATTATTATTATTATTATTATTATTATTATTATTATTATTATTATTATTATTATTTTAAACGAAAATAAATAAATAAAAATAAATAAATGAGTAAATTAAAATAAATGAAAAACAAAAAACAAAAATAAATAAATACATAATAATAATGATAATAATAAAATAAGAATAAATTAATAACTAAAAATAAATAAATAAAAAATAAATAGTTAAAAAAATAAATTAATAAAAATAAATAAAAAAATTAAAATAAATAAATAAAAAAACACAAATAACAATAATTAAATAAAAAGAAAAAGTAATAAATGAATAAATTAATAAAGATAAATAAATAAATAAATAAAAATAAGTGAATATTTGTAATAAATAAATAAATATATATAAAAATGAAAAAATAAAAAAATAAATAAATAAATAAAAAATAAATAAATAAAACTAAATAAATTAATAAAAAATAAATAAATAAAAGAAATAAATGAATAAAAAATAAAAATAAAATTAGTAAATAAGAGTTAATAAATAAAAATTAATTAATAGAAATAAATAAATAAAAATAAGTAAATAAATAAATAAAATAAATTAAAATTAATAAATTAATACACATATAAATAAAAATAAAAAAATAAAAAAATAAATAAATAAATATAAAAATAAATAAATAAAAACAAATATGCAAATGAAATGAATAAAAATAAATAATTAAAAATAAATAATTAAATAAAAATTAAATAAATGAAAAAATAAAAATAACTAAACAAATAAAAATACAAAATATAAAAAATGAAAAAAATAAATAAATAAAAAGTAAAAAAAAAATGAATTAAAAAAAATAAATAAATAAAAAAGGAAATTAAAATAAATAATTAAAAATACATAAATAAATAACAAAAATAAATGAATAAGTGAAAATAAGTGAAAATACATAAAGAAATAAGTGAAATTAAATAAAAATAAATAAATAAATAAAAATAATAGATAAA
>JANJGK010000126.1:97500-100000 GCA_039081455.1 Macrobrachium rosenbergii | reverse complement strand
TAATTTATTTATTTTATTTTTTATTTATTTTTTATTCATTTCTATTTAATTTTTTTTTATTTATTTATTTTCATTTATTTTTTATTTATTTTTTTTTATTTTCATTGATTTATTTATTTTAATTTTTCTAAATTCATCTATTTTTTATTTATTTATTTATTTTTATTTATTTATTTATTTTTATTTATTTTCACTTATTTATTTATTTTGCATTTATTTATTTAGTTTTATTTATTTATCTATTTTTGTTAATTTATTTTTATTTATTTATTTTTATTTTATTTATTTATTTGTTTTTATTTATTTATTTATTTTTATTTATTTATTAATTTTTATTTATTTATTTTCATTTATTTTTATGTATTGTTTAATTTTTTATTTTTATTTATTTATTTATTTTTGTTTATATATTCACATTTATTTATTTATTAATTTTTATTTATATTTAATTACTTATTGATTTATTTTTATTTATTTATTTATTTTAATTTTTTTATTTATTCATTTGTATTTATTCAGTTATTTATTTTTATTTGTATATTTATTTTTTATTTTTTTATATTTATTCATTTTCATTTTTTTTTTTTTATTTATTTTTTTTATCTATTTATTTATTTTATTTATTTATTTATTTTCATTTATTTTTATTTATTTATTTATTTTTATTTCTAATTATTTATTTTTATTTTTATATATTTTATTTTTAAATTTATTTATTTTTATTTATTTACTTTTATTCATTTATTTTTATATATTTATTTTTAGATTATTTATTTATTTATTTTATATTTTTATTTATATTTATTTATTTTTTTTAGTTATTTTTATTTTTTTATTTTTTATTATTTTTATTTCTTTATTTTCATTTTTTTATTTATTTATTTATTTTTATTTTCCCTTATTTATTTTTTTTTATTTTCCCTTATTTATTTATTTTTATTAATTATTTATTTTCATTAATTTATTTTTATTTGTTTATTTATTTTTATTTTTATTTATTATTTGTTTTTATTTATTTTCATTTAATTACTTATTTTTATTTATCTATTTAATTATTTTTTTTATTTTTTTTATTTTTTTATTTGTTTATTTATTTTTTTTTTCTTTTTTTATTTTTTATTTGTTTATTTTTATATATTCATTATTTATTTTTATTTATTTATTATTTTTTATATATTTTTTTTATTTATTTTGTTTGATTTATGCTTTATTTTTATTTATTTATTTTCATTCATTTGTATTTATTTCTTTTTATTTGTTTATTTTTCTTTTTTTGTTAATTTTTATTTATTTACTTTCATTTCTTTATTTTTATTTATTTAATTATTTTTATATATTTATTTTCTATTTATTTATTATTTTATTTATTTTTATTTTTATTTCAAATTTTTCTTAATATTATTAGTTTTTATATTAATGAGTTATCAGTTGAATTTTCAAATTGATTTTTTCACATTTTTTAACTGGATTATAAGAATATATTTGTAATAGTTAAACTAAATTCATTTATCATTAACAGGGAAAATTTCCCAAAAAATATTGTATAGAAAATGACATATTTTCTAAATATTTTTATTCAACAATATTTTTCCCATTTTTAGGTGATTTTTTAATTTTTTTTAACGGATTTTTTATATATAAATCAGTTATAATAATATATCTGTTCAAAAAGAGGGCAAAACTCCCGAAAAAAGTGTATTGAAATTAAAATATTTTTGAAACTTTCTACGTATTTCATTTATTTTCCGTTTCTTAATGTTTTTAAATTGATTTTTCATTGAAATCTTGACTACTTTTGTCACTATCTTTAAATGGAAAACGTATATGACCATTTAGCCTTAAATTTTATCTGCATTGTTTTTTAACAGAGATTTTTTTTCATAAAGAATATGAGAATATAACCTTAAAAGGTGAACTAAAATCATTCTTCAAAAAGAGGGTAAAACTACGAAAAAAAATCGTAATCGAATTTTTTTTACTTCTGCATATTTCATTTATTTTCCTTTTTTTTATGATTTTAAGGTATTATTATTATTATTATTATTATTATTATTATTATTATTATTATTATTATTATTATTATTATTATTATTATTATTATTATTATTATTTTCAAAGAAAATAAATAAATAAAAATACATAAATAAATAAATGAAAATAATGAAAAAAAATAAAAATAAATAATAATAATAATAATAATAATAATAATAATAATAATAATAATAATAATAATAATAATAATAATAATAATAATAATAATAATAATAATAAAATAAGAAAAAATTAATAACTAAAAATAAATAAATAAAAAAATAAATAATTAAAAAAATAAATAAATAAAAATAAATAAATAAATAAAAATAAATAAATAAATTAAAATAAATAAATAAAAAACACAAACAAACATAATTAAATAAAAAGAAAAATTAATAAATGAATAAATTAATAAAGATAAATAAATAAATAAATAAAAATAAGTGAATATTTATAATAAATAAAT
>JANJGK010000126.1:75000-80000 GCA_039081455.1 Macrobrachium rosenbergii | reverse complement strand
ATTTATTTATTTTTATTTATTTATCTATTTTTTTCTTATTTATTTTTTATATACTGATTTATTTATTTTTATTTATTCATTTATTTATTTATTTAATTTTATTTCTTTATTTATTTTTTTTTTATTTATTTATTTATTTTTATTTATTTATTTTTATTTTTTCAGTTATTTTTTTTTATTTTTATTTATTTTTTTATTTTATTCACTTATTTATTTTCATTGATTTATTTTCTTTATTTGTTTTTATCATTTTTTATTTATTTTTATTTTATTTATTCTTTTTATTTTTGTTTTTTTTTATTATTGTTATTCATTTATTCATTTATTTGTTTATTTGTTTGTTTGTTTGATTGTTTTTTTGTTTGTTTGTTTGTTTGTTTGGCTGCTTCTTTATTTGTTTATTTTTATTTATTTATTTTAATTTAACAATTTATGTATTTATATCTATTTATTTATTTTATTTATTTATTTGTTTTTAATGTTTATTTTTATTTACATATTTATTATTATTTAGTTTTATTTATATATTTTTATTTTTATGTTTATTTTTATTTACATATTTAGTATTATTTAGTTCTATTTATATATTTTTATTTTTATTTATCTATTTATTTATTTATATTTATTTATATATTTATTTATTTATTTCTATTTATTAATTTGTTTATATATTTATTTTTGCTTTTATGTATTTATTTATTTTTTATATTTATATTTTGTTTTACTTACTAATATTTATTAATTTTACCTATTTATTTTTTTTATTTATTCATTCTTATTAATATATTATAATTTTTTTATTTATTTTTATTTATTTTTTATTTTCTATTTATATTTATTAACTTTTATTTATTTATTTTAATTTATTTATACCTATTTATTTATTTTTGTTTATTAAATTTTATTTATTTTTCTTCGTTTTTCTATTTATCGATCTATTTGTTTATTTTTCTTTATTTGTTTTATATAATTTTATTTATTTTCATTTATTTAATTATTTTTATTTTTTTGTTTTTTATTTTATCTATTTTTATTTTTATTTATTTATTCTTATTTATTTTTTTGTTTATTTTTTATTTATTGTTTATTTATTTATTTAATTTTCTTATTTATTCTTATTTTTATAATTCATTTTCTTATTTATTTTTTATTTATTTATTAAAATTTTTATTTAATTTTAGTTATTTATTTTTATTTATTGGGTTATACTTATTTATTTTATTTATTCATTGTTGTTTATTTATTTATTCATATATTTATTTATTTATTAATATATTTTAATTATTTTTTTATTTATTTTTTTAATTGGTTTTTTATTTATTTTTATTTATTTATTTATTAGTTTTTATTTATTTTTATTAGTTTATATATTTTTTTTAGTTATTCAGTAATTTTCATTTTTATTTGTATTTATTTATTTTTTTTTAAATTTCTTTATTTTAATTAATTTATTTATTTTTATTTTAATTAAGTTATTTATTTTATTTTAGTCTTTTGTTTATTTTTTTATTTATTTTTATTTATTTACCATTATTTATTTATTTATTTATTTTTCATTTATTTATTTATTTAATTATTTATTTATTTTTTATTTGTTTTTATTTATTTATTTATTTCTTTATTTATTTATTTGTTTCTTTATTTTTATTTATTTATTTATTTATTTGTTTATTTTTCTTTATTTATTTATTAATTATTCAGTTATTTCTATTTATTTATTTAATAACTATTTTTATTTATATTTATTTATTTATTTATTTATTTTTATTTATTTAATTATTTATGTTTTTTTTATTTTTAATTATTTATATTTATTTATATTTATTTAATTATTCATGTTTTTTATTTTTAATTATTTATATTTATTTATATTTATTTATTTAAATTTATCTATATTTAATAATATTTATTTATATTTATTTATTTATTTTTATTTATTTTTATTTTGTTATGCAATGTGAATTTGAAAGTATTTTTACAGTGAATAATGTATGAAATTCACTGATCATGGTTATTCATGAAAGAGAGAGAGAGAGAGAGAGAGAGAGAGAGAGAGAGAGAGAGAGAGAGAGAGAGAGAGAGAGAGAGAGAGAGAGAGATGCGGTGTTGATAGCGTGAGACCAAGTAGATTGGAGTTTCGAGTTGTAGACTAAACAACCAATGTCGAGATATGGGAACTTAAGGAGGAGCTAAAGACGTGGTTATTGAATGAAAGGTCAGCAAATTTGACCTGATTTGTCCTTGCCAAAAGTGGGAGTTGAAATTGAACCATTAAGATTAAAGTAGGCTTCCTCAAAGAGGAGGAGTTTTCTTCCACATAGGTCCAGAGCTCATTCTGATCAATTTTTAGTTAGAGTTAACTTGAACCCTTTCTGGGTAAGATGTGTGTCGCTCTCCTCTCTGAAACCAAGAAAAATTTCTAAGTCCAGTGTGGCTGGCCGTGTGAACTATTATAGTGTTATAAGAATAAAACCTAAGAAAGTGCCCGGCGAGTCACTTACCCCCTCCTGAAATAATATATACAGTGAAGAAGAATAATTACCAAGTTTACTGCGTTCCTACGAGTTAACCAAAGTTATCGGGTAACGCAGAACTCTATACCCAGGTCTTACCAAGGTGAAACGACAACAGACAGAAGCAGACACATTCATAGTTGATACCCCGTAACATAAAAGTCGTAACAATAAAAGTGGAGGCAGCGGTGGGATTTCGGAGGATTTCGCCCAGCGCACATTTGAAAAACAATAAATGTTCACGGCCCTAGAGAAATTTACAGAGAGTGGAGAGTGATTGCGCTAATAACTAACTCAAATTAAAAGCGCAAACAATTTCAAGACGTTCTTCAGCAACTAGAAACATAAACACAGTAATAGAAGAGGGCAGAGGAAACGAAGCAGAAAGAAATATCCACGAAACAGCGAAACTTTTGCGTCGATCGGAGTGAAAATTGACAGCGGTAAATCTCTGCCAGTTTGAAGTTCCCGAACGTTCGCAATAACAAGATCAACAAGAAACTCAGGTTAATAATTAACTATTACAATAATAAGAACAATAGTAATAATCACGGCATAGAACAGCGGTGATTTTTATAAGAAGTATAACGAAATTTATGAGACTATCGGCAACTCGCGGCTAATCTTCGCCGATCGCAGCAAGTGAAGACTGACGAAAACAAACAGTGCTGGCGGACGTATGAAAGTCGCTAATATCTACGTCAGTTCAGTGAACTTTTCTATCGTGTACGGACTTAATTACACGAAATTCCCATATATTTTGGTCGCTAAAAAGGCGACTAGAGGAAATTAGCGGAACCAGAGCGCCGACGAACGAGAGCGGAAGGCGGCGAAGAACAATAGTGAAGAAATCGGAACGGCGATACAGTTTTGAAAGTCAACGATCCGAGGTGAAGTTCGCGTCTTCAATCAACAGGAGAAAGGACACTGGTAAATTCCCACTGTTGCTAACCACAATTTGGAAGGAATTCCAAATTTTCTTCGACAAATTCAGCGAGTAACAGACTTGGAAGTCGGCCAAGCTGTGCCGATTATCGCTGGAAGCTAACGATAATTGCGCTCATGTGTGATCAGCGCTATCTTCAAGTGCAAGACGACACGAAGCTATTTGAATAGTAATCATTCATTCCTAGTATCGGGGAATTATCAAGAAAAAAAAATTTTTTCTGTGAATAATTAATTTTTTTTGTGCGTGAAATTTTTACATAATTATTTTCACTGCAGTGCGCAAATAATTTTTTTTTTTCAAACAAAAAGAATTCCAACAAATTATTTTTTTTTTTTGAAGAATAATTATCTGAATAATATTTCCTTATTGTTGTACGAAGGAAATAATTTTTTTTTCATATTTAGTAATTTTTTTTACGAAATAGAAATTTTCGTTCACTTGGTGATAGAGATAATTCTGTTTAAATTATTCTATCATAATAATTTTTTTTTTTTTTTTTTATACACTTGGCGCAGCATTTTTGCAGTGGAACCCAAACAACTATTATAAGTCCAAACTAATATCAGACTTTTTCAGATTGTGAGAGAGTCCTATGAAAGAATGAGTTGAGGAAATTGAATTTCTATTGTCAGGTGGAATACAGTCACTAAGAACTCAGCAAACATGCAATTGAAGTAAGTACCTGCTTCTCAAATTTTTTTTACTCATTTTTCATTCTTGGAATCATTGAATATTTTATTAGTTGATATAAATGAATCCTTGGATGAAGTAATTTCCCGACTGCAACAGACAAGGGACGGAGACCAGACTCAATATAACCTAAGGCCTGTACCTGAACGACTTTCTAGGCAAATTAATCCTAGTAATACTAGATCCAGACGTTCTCATAGTCAGGGTCCCCCACTTAGTTTACCGATAACTAGTGCGCCTAACACTTCCGTTGTAACCACTAACCCAACAAATTCGACTGTACCTAGACGCTACATCATGGCTCAAGCCGCAGTAATCACCCAAGCCACTAGATTTTGTGGAACGGTAGATAAAAGTAATGTAGATAAAAGTAGACTAGATGAATATAATGTAAATCGATGGTTGGCAGACACAGAAAGCAGAATTTCAGCTGCCAGTATCACAGATGAGAGAAAGAAAATAGATGAAGCACTCTTGTATGTTAGTATGGAACATGGTGATGCACATACAGTTCTCCATTCAGTACTTTTTAAGAAAATTACTCTGTTTAACGAATTCAAGAAACAGTGCTTACAGTTTTGGCAACCAGAAGCACAGAAATATGAAGGTAATTACTTAGTGTTAGCAACCAGAGTCGAAGAAGCTATAGATAGAGTGACGACAGATATGAAAGATGTAGGAATTGTTATTGGAAGGAAGGATGACTTTGATGATGATGAAACAGATTTAGCTAGTATATCCAAGGTACTTAGATATATGTCATTAGGGCCAATCTACGATGCTTTGGGTAAGGAAGAAAGAGTAGCCTTAAGGAAGTACTACGATAGGAAGCCAAATGATGGAATTGT
>JANJGK010000126.1:45000-47500 GCA_039081455.1 Macrobrachium rosenbergii | reverse complement strand
TTATTTTTATTTAATTTCGCTTATTTCTTTTTGATTTTCACTTATTTTCACTTATTCATTAATTTTTTTATTTATTTATATATTTTTATTTATTTATTTTCATTTATTTTATATATTTATTTATCTTTATTAATTTATTTTTTTTACTTTTTATTTATTTATTTTTTCATCTTTCATATTTTCTATTTTTATTTATTTACTAATGTTTTTTTTCATTTTTTAAATTTTTATTTAATTATTTATTTTTAATTATTTATTTTCATTCATTTTTATTTGCTTATTTGTTTTTATTTATTTATTTTTATATTTATTTGTTATTTTTTTAATTTTTTATGTTTATTTATATATGTGTATTAATTTATTAATTTTAATTTATTTTTATTTATTTATTTATTTTTATTTATTTATTTCTATTAATTTATTTTTGTTTATTAACTTTTATTTGTTAATTTTATTTTTATTTTTTATTCATTTATTTCTTTTATTTATTTATTTTTATTAATTTATTTAGTTTTATTCATTTAATTTGTATTTATTTGTTTATTTTTTTATTTTTTCATTTTTATATATTTTTTTATTTATATTCACTTATTTTTATTTATTTAATTATTTATCTTTATTAATTTATTCATTTATTAATTTTTCCTCTTATTTAATTATTTTTAATTGTATTTTTTTTATTTATTTATTTTAATTTGTTTATTTATTTTTATTTATTTATTTTTTAAATTATTTATTTTTTATTTATTTATTTTTAGTTATTAATTTATTCTTATTTTATTATTATCATTATTATTATTTATTTATTTATTTATTTATTTTTATTTTTTGTTTTCATTTATTTTCATTTATTTTTTATTTATTTTTATTTATTTATTTTCATTTGAAATAATAATAATAATAATAATAATAATAATAATAATAATAATAATAATAATAATAATAATAATAATAATAATAATAATAATAATACCTTAAAATCATAAAAAAAGGAAAATAAATGAAAGATGTAGGAGTAAAAAAAAATTCGATTACGATATTTTTCGTAGTTTTACCATTATAACAAAGGTTTATGAAAAAAATCTCTTAAAAAACTATGCAGATAAAATTTAAGGCTAAATGGTCATATACGTTTTCCATATAAAGATACTGACAGAAGTAGTCAAGATTTGAATGAAAAATCAATTTAAGAACATTAAGAAACGGAAAATAAATGAAATACGGAGAAAGTTTCAAAAATATTTAAATTTCTGAAGTTTTGCCCACTTTTTGTACAGATATATTATTATAACAGATTTATATATAAAAAATACGTTAAAAAAAATTCAAAAATCACCTAAAAAATGGGAAAAATATTGTTGAATAAAAACCTTTAGAAAATATGTCATTTTTCTATACAATATTTTTTGGGAAAATTTCCCCATTAATGATAAATGAATTTACCTTAATTATTACAAATATATGCTTATAATCGAGATAAAAAAAAATGTGAAAAAATCAGCTTCAAAAATCAACTCATAACACATTATTAAAATTAATAATAATATTAAAAATATAAAAATAAAAATAAATAAATAAATAAAAAGAATTAAATAAATAAAAATAAAGAAATGAAAGTAAATAAATAAAAATTAACAAATCAAGAAAGAAAAATAAACAAAAAAAGAAATAAATACAAATGAATGGAAATAAATAAATAATAAAAAAATAAATAAATAAAAATAAGTAAAAAATAAATATATAAAAAAAAAATAAAAAATGAATATATAAAAATAAACAAATAAAAAATAAAAAATAAGAATAAATAAATAAATAAATAAAATAAATAAAAATTAAAAAATAAACAAAAAAAATAACAAAAATAATTAAACAGATAAATAAAAATAAATAAATAACTAAAAATAAATAAAAAAAATAAATAATAAAAAAAATAAATAAAAAAAATAAATAATAAAAAAAATAAATAAAAATAAAAATAAATAAATAAATAAAAATAAATTAATGAAAATAAATAATTAAATAAAAAAATAAATTAATAAGGGAAAATAAATAAAAATATATAAATAAATATAAAAAAAATTAAAATAAAGAAATAAAAATACTAAAAAATAAAAAATAAAAACAATTAAATAAATAAATAAATAAATATAAATAAAAATTAAAACAAATAAATAAATAAATATAAATAAAAATAAAAATAAATAAAAATAAATGAATAAAAATAAATAAATAAAAATAAATAATTTTAAAAATAAAATACATAAAAATAAAAATAAATAATTAGAAATAAAAATAAATAAATAAATAAAAATAAATGAAAACAAATAAATAAATAAAATAAATAAATAAATAAAAATAAATAAATAAAAAATTCAAATAAATGAAAATGAATAAATATAAAAAAATAAAAAATAGAGAAATAAAAATAAACAACTGAATAAATAAAAATGAATAAATAAAAAAATAAAAATAAAAAAATAAATAAAAAATAAATCAATAA
>JANJGK010000126.1:15000-25000 GCA_039081455.1 Macrobrachium rosenbergii | reverse complement strand
GTTAGGAACAATCGTTTGTCGATTGTTTCCTTAGTGGATTGTTGCCTCCTCTGTTTTTGTTTGTTTTTAATTACTGGCAAGTTGACGTCTGTTGGATGGCGTCAAACTTCGTCAGTCGGGTCTGGTAGGGCAGCGAGAGTAGCGGCAGTGGCAGCAGCAGCAGGCAGTTTTTGGAGTCGACGTTGGTCGAGTTTTTGAGCAGCAAATTGGAGCACGCCTACGAAGTGGAGCACGTCGTAGAGGTGGAGTGTGACCATGAGTAGTCGTGTGACCACGAGCTGCTCATCTTTGATGACAGCGTGAGGCTGTCCTGACGTCTCCATCGGGGTTTTGTGGTTGGTGGGTTTTTGTCCCTGTTGCACAGCTGAGGGCTGCCTTGGTGCCCCGATGGAGGACGTATGTTTGATATTTTTTTTCTTCTGCCTGCTGTTGTTTATTTTTGCCGCTTTTTCTTTTAAGCTACTTTTTGTTTATAAAGTTAATTGCTTATTTAACTTGATTTTGTTTAGTGCTGCCTTTTGGCTTTTTTTGTATTTGTGGTTTTTATCTTTTTTTCAGACCTGACTCACTTGTAAATTTTGTAAATAAATTAATTTTAAGCCTTATTTATTGTTTTTGTTGTTTTCTCCTCCTTTGTTTGTTGTATCTGCCGTCAGTCATGACAGCCCCGTCCTGAGTATGTTAAAGAACCTGCATAACGGCCCACTCGGGTCGTTACAATATATATTTCAGAAAATATGGCCGCCTTAACATTAAAAGGTACAGAGTGTGATGGAAGAATTTTTGGTTGCGAGATGGTACTGTTGAAGCCGTCAGTTGCTGAATCCTTGTATTCAGCAAATAGTTGATCATCTCAGCAGTTAATGTGATGAACACGCGATATCGGCCGAGTCATATGACCAAGTTGCTATGCGCGTACAAGAGTTCGTGTGTTACAGAATCTCGATTTTGTGTCTAATTCTGCCCAAAAATTAGTTCGGTCGTTCATTAGCAGACCTAAAGCGAGATCGTGAAGACATTATCTTTGAGTGTGGCGAGCTCTTAGAATTGGCAGAATAAGGTACAGTCCAGACTCTTCGTTTTTCTATGTGAATTGTGGATTTATGGTCTTTTACCATATTTCAAGACATTTTTGAATTTATGTTTTTTTTTTACCATATTTCAAGACATTTTTGATCTTGTGTGGGAAGTGGATGTAGCATTTTACCATTTCAATATTCTATTTTATTGTGTTCTATATTTTACCAGTATGCTATTTACTCATGCATTTTAGACTTTTCATTATTAGGTTTTTGCACTTATATATTTTTGGGAGTATTATTTTGTGCTTAATTTTTTCGACAGATGTCATGGTTGTGGTTGTGGTGATGACTTTGTGGGCAATAACATGATGTTATCATGTTGGTGTGATCATAGAGAAAGACAGACGCAAACCTTTGCAATGTCTAGTATTTTATGTGGGAGACTTGAGACTAGACTTTACAAAGTCTATAATGGAATATGTGAGAATTTTTGAATTTGCAGGCTATTAGCCATAATCAGATTTTTAGTTGGACTGAGACTAAATCTTGAGTTAGATGTTTTCTTACTTGACAATTTCATTTATGATGCATTTTAATCTTTGCTTTGTTTATTCATTACTTGTTGGGTTGCTTTAAATAATAAATCTATTTTTGGTAGGAAAGATTGAGTTTTCCTTATACGACCCATTTCATTTCTTTAATGTGAATGAGAGAGAGAGAGAAATCCATGCGAGAACGAAAGAGATCTTTGTGACATTAGCAAGAGAGAGAGAGAGAGGGGAAAGCCGTGAGAGAGAGAGAGAGAGAGAGAGAGAGAGAGAGAGAGAGAGAGAGAGAGAGAGAGAGAGAGAGAGAGGGGGGCGTGTGAGATACCCGCTGAGAAAGACTCGCTGTTGAGAGAGAGAGAGAGAGGAAAAAAAAGCTGAACCCCCCCACCGCCTTCTGACGACAGACCAATCGGTTCGTTACGTAATGTTCCTACCCGGAATATTCTTATCTGTTTCCCAACGGTTGTAACAGATAGAATTGGTGGCTAGCGGTTAAGTAGAAATACTGTCAGTGTGTAAGTGGAAATAATAGCAGTGTGAGAGTTTTAGTCGATTTTTTTTAAAAAATAGACTAATTGGTAACGTTGATGCCCAAGACACGGGACAGCCTGGGGCGACTGACTCGGACTGAGCGTGATGAATGATCACCAGTTTTGAAAGAGCGAGTGTCATAAGTGGGTCGTGATTACGGGTTTAATACGGGGAATCTTTTTTTTTCTGTTTCTATTCGAGTATTGGGAGTGAGGAATTGTGAAATAGATCTGGGTGATCTCCAGAGCAATTTTGGGGTTAAGGAAATACCCAAATAAGTGTGATTAGTGGTGATTGTGAGTTAATTAAGCAAGTGGTGATTCAACAAAAATCACTCCTATTTTTTTGTCTGCTTCGTCTTCGAGATGGTGACGTCACAGGTTGCACAGAGCTCCGTTTTCTGTTGGCAGACCGAGTGTTGAAAAACCCCATTTTCAGTTTTTCTTTTTAGGAGAAGCTTAACTTTTTGTTGTTCTCCCGTTTTCTTTCTTGTTTTCTTTCGTTTCATTTTATGTTTTACGATCGCGGACGGTTGATAATTCGCAAAATGGAAGACTCAAACGCAGGGCCGTCCCAGTCGGTCGTGACCCATAAGTTAACAAATTTTAATGCAGGCATTACAAATTTTAAGGGACTAGTTGATGGGAAATTAACACAGAATGTAGAGACATTTATTAAATCAGTTGATAATTATCTGAATTCTAGGAAGATTGGAAAGAACTTCAGGAATTCTTACGCAGGTCGTATGGCGGAGTTGACCGCGAGTGCATTGTTCGGAACTTACGTGCCCTTATTAGAACTAGGAAGGGTAATGATTCATTAATAGCGTACAGTGCTCTCTTATTTGATGCAGTAGGTGAGATAAAGAAATCTATGATAAACTCTACATGGGTAAATGGAAATAATATTTCTTTAGATAATTTTGAAAAACTGCTACACTTTGCTTGCCTTTTAACGTCAGTCCCAGATATAATTACGGATAGTTTTGATAAAAGAATTGATCAGGACACAGATGAATCCTTTTTGTTTGCACAGGTTAACAAAAATCTATCAAAATGCCCGACGCTAGACAGTAGTTTTGTGAAGGGAGGTGCTAAGATTTCAGCTACAGTGTCAAAACCGCAGAATAATGCGAACTCCGCAAATCTAGGAAATGATGCAGGAGTGAAATCATGTGCACGGGTGGAATTGAGGAAAACCTCAGAGAGATCAGTAACAACAATTCGTTGTTTTAATTGTGATAAAATAGGACATAGTAAATCAAATTGCAGAGTGAGATATTGTTCAGCTTGCAAATCTTCAGACCATGGATGGAGATTTTGCCCAGCCACAAAGAGTAGAGAATATTCAAGGAAAACACGGGGTAGTTTTAATAGATATGACAGGAGAATTCCACATGATGCAAGTTCTAGGTACACAAACGAACATCAGAATTTTCACAAGATAAGTTCGAAGACGGACACAGGATAATGAGCAACCAGGTCTTAGAATCACCAGAACCTAGGCCGATTGTACGTGGATTTTCTAACGGCAGTGAAATTTATATTTTCGTTGATTCTGGTAGCTCAATTAACCTAGTAAATGCTGACCTTTTTCACTCGAAGTTTCCAGAGTGTAAATTAGTCCCTACTAGTGAGACAGTGTGTGACGTACAAGCGAGGAAACTGAATATTTTAGGTTCGTCATTTCTTACGCTTTGTATCGGTGAAAAGACAATAGCAGAATCATTTTTGGTCATAGAAGGATTAGCCTTAGGTGAAATGGTTTTGCTAGGACACCCTTCTTGCATGCGACATAACATCAACATTCTTACGGGAATTCAGGGGATTACAATAGGTGAGCCAGGTTGTTTTGTTCCATATATACACAGGGAAAAAACTTGTGAGAAACCTAAGACGCAGTCTGAGACATGGGTAACACAGTCATTAGAGAGTGAAGACATTCCGCAAAAGTCTTTCAAAGGATTTTTGTTGGATGATATTGAGTTGCAACCGCGAGTTCCTACATTGATTAAAGTGTCGATGAAAGAGAAAAAGTTTCCTTCGCAAGTATGCGTTGTTGAGGGAACCGAGAAATTCAAAGACGTTGTGAGTACGGTGTCAGTAAATGAAGCTTCAGTCGCAGGCGTAACTACAGTAGAATTAGTTAGCTATCAAGACTCTGTGAAAAAATATCACAAGGGTACTTATGTAATTGATTTTGAAGAGTTTAAGGAAGAACATAAGATAGTGAGTTTTTGTGGAGACCGTAACACGTTTCCCAGGGAGGAGCTGCAATTCAGAAGTCAAGTTCTTCACGAACATTTGGCTAAAGCTGATTATCCCGAGTATTCAGATAAAGTAGAGAAAGTGTTGAAAGAATATTTAGATATTATTGCTTTGAAGGGAGATAAATTAGGAGTTACAGATGTTTTAGAACATTCAATTCGCCTAGAGAAAGGTACAAATCCCATATATATTCCAGCATATCGAATTCCCTTTAAGATCAGAGAAGAAGTAGAAAAGGAAGTTCAGAGATGGGAGTCGGAGGGAATTATTAGGCAAAGCTCTTCGCCCTATAACTTTCCTTTATTAGCGGTTCCGAAGAAAGACGGTAGTATCAGAGTTTGTGTAGATTTTCGTAAATTGAACGAAAAGACATGCCCAGATAGATATCCTGTAGCTTGTTTGCCTGACTTGTTTGTTGAGATCGGTGACAAGAATATATATTCATCTATAGATCTTATGCAAGGGTTTTTACAGGTTCCGCTTTGCGAGAGTAGCCGTAAATATACAGCATTTTCGGTACCAAAGGGACATTACGAGTTTAATAGGATGCCTTTTGGATTACAAGGGTCCCCAATAACATTTACTAGACTGGTTAACACAGTACTTCATGGTTTGTTAGGAAAGTCGGTGTTTGTGTACATGGATGATATTCTCATATGCACAGATACGATTGAAGAACATCTAAAGGTGTTAAAAGAAGTCCTCAAGCGATTACGGTTCGCTGGATTAAAGGTCAAATTGGCCAAGTGTGAGTTTCTGAAGAGAAAAATTGTCTATTTAGGTCATGTTATCTCGAAAGAGGGAGTCAGAGTGAATGATGAGAAAGTTAAAGCCATTGTGAGTTTTCCAGTTCCCAAAACCAGGAAACAGATTCGTTCGTTCCTAGGTATGTCGGGTTTCTTTCGCCGTTTTGTGCGGAATTTTTCTACAATAGCGTCTCCATTGACAGATTGTTACAAGAAGACGTTAAGTTTGTTTGGGGTGACAGTCAGCAATTAGCTTTTGAGAAGCTTAAGAACGCTTTGGTGAACCCACCTGTTTTAAAGTTTCCAGATTTTAGTCAATCGTTCACCTTAGTGACTGACGCGAGTCAGGAAGGTATAGGTGCGTGTTTGATGCAAAATTTTGAGGGAAAATTACACCCAATTGCTTTTTATAGCAGAAAGTTCAAAACGCGTGGTAGTAACAAAAGGCTGATGTCAGTTGTGGACAAGGAGGCTTTCGCAGTCGTCTCTAGCCTTGTTCATTTTAAGATGTTGTTGTTGGGAAATAAAGTTGAGATTTTTACAGATCATCAACCGTTGTTAGAGCTTCTTAATAAGCCAAATTTGTCGCCCAAGAGAGCGCGTTGGTTTTTGACATTGAGAAATTTTGATGCAAACCTCAAATACATTGAAGGTAAGCATAATGTGGTTGCAGATGCATTGAGCAAATATTTTCTAGTCGAGGATGAGGGAGTGCAATCCGAATCCTGTGTGGGAGACGAGAGTAAACATTTGGTGTCTAATGTCTCTGATACTAGTAGTTCTGAGATATCGCATGTAGAGGACATACACATTTCTACAGTGCATACTTCAGGGAGAAATAGTGAGTCGGCAGTCTCGGGAGAGATTGTTGTTCGTGATATTGAGGGTAACGCTGTGTGTTATATTACGGGTGAAAATGTCACTTGGGACATAGGCTTGCTCGAACAAAAGCAAGATGAAGATAAATTGTTGTCAGATGCTAAGGCGTTTCTTAGGGGAGTTTCACCGAAGAAAGGGTATAAGTTGCCTTTTTCTGGTCTAGAGTTGGAGAATAATTTATTGGTGAGGAAAGTTAAGTATAACTTGCGAAGTACTCGAAGCATGGGTGAAATTACACAAATCATCGTGCCAGAGAGTCTAGTATCACAAGTTCTAGATATTGTACATTGTAAATTTGGTTCTCCTCATTTAGGTGTGGACAAGACGTATGAAAACGTCAGGTCAAAGTTCTTTTGGAAAAATATGTTTTCCGCAGTGGAGGCCTTTGTGAAGAGTTGCGCTGTTTGCAATGCGAATAAGCCGGCGACGACGGTGTCGTGTCGTTTGGGTTCATATCCCATACCACATAGGCCGTTTCAGAGAGTGCATATGGATATTCTGGGTAACTTCTCAGAGTCCGCTTATGGTTATAGACATTTATTAGTAGTTGTTGACGAGTTAACTCGTTTTGTTGAGATTTTCCCACTGAAGTACAAATCGGCTGAGGAAGTTGCTATAGCGTTCTTTAAGGGGATAGTTTGTAGATATGGTGTTCCTGAATGTCTGATCACAGACAATGGTAGGGAGTTTATTAATAAGACTTTAGAGGGTCTTGCCAATTTGTTGGGGATAAAGAAAGTATCTATAATCCCGTATAGACCTGAAGCGAATGGGTTATGTGAGAGGGCGAATCGGAAAGTAATCGAAGCTTTACGCATGACAGTGGGTGGTTCCGATACACATTGGGACAGATCTTTGGATGAAGTGCGATATAGTATCAATACTATGACGAATGACACAATTAAGACATCTCCAGCAGAAGCTTTGTATGGGTACAAGTTGAAAGGACCTTTTGATTTGTTACCAGAGCGAGTTCAGGGTGCTGTTACGGTCACTTCGTTGATAAATACAGCGAGAGAAAGATTTGCACGTATCAGTAAAGAACTTGAACTTAGTTCGCGCGCAATGGTAGAGAAAAGTAACGCGAAATCGAGGGGAGTAGCTTTTTCGATGGGTGATAGAGTGTTTGTTAAAGTGAATGTTCGGAATGATCTGAATTATAAATTAAGTCCGAAGTTCCACGGACCTTTTGAGATTGTAGAGATCAAAAGAGGGAATAGATTTGTAGCAAAAGATGTAAATACCGGTGTGACGAAATTACCTCATATTTCAAAGTTAAAGAAAGTTGGGATGTAATGGAACGTTTGTATATAGTTACAGGGATAAATGGGTTGATATTTGTATATATTGTATATAATACTTATTTTTTTGTTGTTGTTTCATTTTTCTTTTTTTTTTTTTGTCTCGTGTTCATTTTAGATGAATTAGAGAATAGGAGAAGTAAAAGAGCAGCACCTTTAGTTCTTGTAGGTGTTGGCGTGATTGCTGCGATTGGAGCGATGTCCATTGGCAGTTTAGTCAAAGTAGCAGAAGTTCAAAAAGACTTAATAGCTCAAGGGAAACAGTTAAATCAGTTGCAAGAGAGTAATAAGAAATTGAGTAATAGTTTTGAAACAATGAGAAGTTCTTTGAATGATTTGTCAGTTTCAGTGGAAGGTTTGAAAGAAGATCTTGACGTGACAATTGCATTCCTTACGATCCAACATACCGTTCTTAATGTTGAGAAAGAAACTGGTTCTCTAAGGACAGAAGTGCAAATGCAAGTTAAAGCAATTATTGCTGCAGCAGATGGTCGTGTGTATGGTGACATGTTGCCTTTGGGATACTTAGAAAATGTTCTAAGGAATTCCGCTTATCTACATGGAGCGAAAGTGTTGTTCACGGGAGGAGATTTGTATTTATATTATAATGTTTTGAGGGTGAGATTGTCTGATCGGGGATTGATAATATACGTTCCTGTCAGTACGATGAAGCCTTTTGTTAGTTTTGTTATTAGACCTTTTCCGAGTGCTTTTGGAGACTTAGTAGTGATATGGAAGGGATTAGAGATCATGTTCATTTTGGGAGATCAATATCAGGGTTTGGGAGTTGATTATAAGACAGGTTGTACCTTGGTTAGGGAGAAGTATGTGTGTGACAGTAATGTTTTCCAGTTGCAAGTTGTGTCTGTGGGTGGTTGTGAATTGTCTTTAGTTCATAGACAGACTCCGACTGAATGTGACTTTATACAGTTTCCACGTGAATACCACATGATCACCACCAGAACTCTTACTGCCTTGTATTGCAAAGAGTGCCCCATCACGACGATGTGCCAGAATAACCAGACGACGACGTTCGTGCTTCGTGGGTCCAAGCTGTTCGACTCGTCCTGCAGAATCCTGTCTACGGACTTTCTCGTACTTAGCCGTGCTGTGTTCAACAGTTCCGAGAAGATAATCATGCGTCATATGCATAACAATCACGATATAGTTCCAGTGCCTTCGACAGAGATACCGGTGACTGTCCCGCCGATGGAAGAGATCGAGGATACGTTCATGGTCGAGTACCGTGAATATTTGTTGCCAGCTGTCTTAATAATTTTAGTGGCTATTTTTCTGATAGTTCTTATTATGGGAGTAGTAAAGCTCATTTGTGCTTGTAAGACTTCACGCAAGTGCTCTAAGACAATACCCCCAGTAGATGTGCAAGTACGTCATGAGGGCAGTATCTAAGCTGTAGTTCAGTAGACATTGCTAATTGAGCATAAGCCCTATCTGTTATATTTTATACATATGCTTTTGTTTTAGTTTGCCGTTAAGGAGAGCGAGACGCTCTTATGGGGTGGCCGAGCACTATTTCAGAAAATATGGCCGCCTTAACATTAAAAGGTACAGAGAGTGATGGAAGAATTTTTGGTTGCGAGATGGTACTGTTGAAGCCGTCAGTTGCTGAATCCTTGTATTCAGCAAATAGTTGATCATCTCAGCAGTTAATGTGATGAACACGCGATATCGGCCGAGTCATATGACCAAGTTGCTATGCGCGTACAAGAGTTCGTGTGTTACAGAATCTCGATTTTGTGTCTAATTCTGCCCAAAAATTAGTTCGGTCGTTCATGAGCAGACCTAAAGCGAGATCGTGAAGACATTATCTTTGAGTGTGGCGAGCTCTTAGAATTGGCAGAATAAGGTACAGTCCAGACTCTTCGTTTTTCTATGTGAATTGTGGATTTATGGTCTTTTACCATATTTCAAGACATTTTTGAGTATATGTTTTTTTTTACCATATTTCAAGACATTTTTGATCTTGTGTGGGAAGTGGATGTAGCATTTTACCATTTCAATATTCTATTTTATTGTGTTCTATATTTTACCAGTATGCTATTTACTCATGCATTTTAGACTTTTCATTATTATGTTTTTGCACTTATATATTTTTGGGAGTATTATTTTGTGCTTAATATTTTCGACAGATGTCATGGTTGTGGTTGTGGTGATGACTTTGTGGGCAATAACATGATGTTATCATGTTGGTGTGATCATAGAGAAAGACAGACGCAAACCTTTGCAATGTCTAGTATTTTATGTGGGAGACTTGAGACTAGACTTTACAAAGTCTATAATGGAATATGTGAGAATTTTTGAATTTGCAGGCTATTAGCCATAATCAGATTTTTAGTTGGACTGAGACTAAATCTTGAGTTAGATGTTTTCTTACTTGACAATTTCATTTATGATGCATTTTAATCTTTGCTTTGTTTATTCATTACTTGTTGGGTTGCTTTAAATAATAAATCTATTTTTGGTAGGAAAGATTGAGTTTTCCTTATACGACCCATTTCATTTCTTTAATGTGAATGAGAGAGAGAGAGAGAAATCCATGCGAGAACGAAAGAGATCTTTGTGACATTAGCGAGAGAGAGAGAGAGAGAGAGAGAGAGAGAGAGAGAGAGAGAGAGAGAGAGAGAGAGAGAGAGAGAGAGAGAGAGAGAGGCGTGTGAGATACCCGCTGAGAAAGACTCGCTGTTG
>JANJGK010000125.1:37500-50000 GCA_039081455.1 Macrobrachium rosenbergii | reverse complement strand
ATTAATTTTTTTTTCAATTTTTCATTCTTGGAATCATTGAATATTTTATGAATTAATATGAATAACACTTTGGACGAAGTTATCGCCCGACTGCAACAGACAAGAAGCGAAGACCAGACTCCATATAACCTAAGACCTGTACCTGAACGACTTTCTAGACAAGTTGATCCTAGTAATACTAGACCCAGACGTTCTCGTAGTCAAGGTCCCCCACTTAGTTTACCGAGTGCGCCTAACCCTTCAGTTGTAACCACTAACCCAATAACTTCCATTGTACCTAGAAATCCCAACATGGCGCAAGCCGCCGTAATAACCCAAGCCACTAGATTTTGTGGAACGGTAGACCCAAGTAATGTAGATAAAAGTAGATTAGAAGAATATGGTGTAAATCGATGGATAGCAGACACAGAAAGCAGAATTTCAGCTGCTGGTATCACAGATGAGAGAAAGAAAATAGATGAAGCACTCTTGTATGTTAGTATGGAACATGGTGATGCACATACAGTTCTGCATTCAGTACTTTTTTGGAATATTACTCTGTTTAACGAATTCAAGAAACAGTGCTTACAATTTTGGCAACCAGAAGCACAGAAAGATCCATGGTACAACATAGGAACTTTCCATCATCAGAAATATGAGGGTAATCACTTAGTTTTAGCCACTAGAGTAGAAGAAGCTATAGATAGAGTGACGACAGATATGAAAGCTGTAGGAATTGTTGTTGGAAGGAAGGATGAATTTGATGATGATGAAACAGATTTAGCTAGTATATCCAAGGTACTTAGATATATGTCCTTAGGACCAATCTACGATGCTTTGGGTAAGGAAGAAAGAGTAGCCTTAAAGAAGTACTGTGATAGGAAGCCAAATGATGGAATTGTACAAACTTTGATGTACATAGAAAGGAAAGTAAAACAGAATTCATCAAGTAGTAGTGCAGATTTTACGGGAACCGTAGCTAGTGGAAACCCAAGAAATAATAGCAATCAGTCCAATAGAAACCAATCAGGGCAAGCTAGGTCTAGGTATCAGGGAAATAGAAATTCGTTTGATAGAAATGGTGGGAACAACAATAGGAGATTTAATCAATCAAATAGAAACAATCAAGGTAGGCCGCCAAATAGAGGTAACAATGGGAATACCACTGGAACTAATGGAAATAACAGTGGAAATAACAGGACTCCTGGACAGAGGGGAGCTAGTCAAGGCCAAAATTCAGGGAATAATAGGCCACAGTTCAATAGGCAGAGACAAAGTTGTGGAAATTGTGGTTATAACAACCATACAACACAGAATTGTAGAAGAAACAAATGGTGTTCGAATTGCAATAAGACAGGACATTTGATCCAAAACTGTTGGTACAACAAACAGGGAAATTCTCAGGGGTCTCAAAATAACCAAAGTACTCAGCCTAATATCCAAAATACCTCCCCCAGTAACCCAAATCAAGGGGATTCTCAGTGACAATCACAGAGGGTGCAGCAGAAAGGTCCATCCTTACAGAGAGAAATAGTGACAGTGAATAAGGATGTGTCCCCAACAGACATTACTCGAAGTAATGAAATAGTGTTTTCTGTAAAGAATTTTAATACGTGTCAGGAAGAGTTGCCAATCATACAAGTACACTTAGAAGGTGTACTGAGTTCCATATTGTTAGATACAGGCAGTACTGTAAGTATCATAGATAAAGGCACTTTAACAAAACATATAGGTTGTGAGCTTTCCCAAATGAGAGAATCCTATAGGACCATAAAGGGGATCGCTGGAAAGCAAATAAGGGCTATAGGCAATGTCAATTTAGAGATAGAAATTCTAAATAAGAAATATAGGGAAGAGTTTGTGGTGTTGGAAGAGAAATATTTTCCAGCTCAAGCTCTATTTTCCTTCCTGGCTATGAAAAGATGTGGAATTACACTAGATTGTAGCAATGGAAGAGTAACTATCAAGGAAATTGATAGAGGAAATGTTTGCTCTCTTGAAGAAGAGGAACAGTTTCAGATAAACTTGATCACTTTACCTGAGACAGCCTCATCTGAAGAAGTAGACATCCAACAGATAGAAATAGAATTTAATGCTAACCCGGGTAGGACAGTGAGTAGAAATTCAATGATAGAAGAAATAAGAGAAGATAGACAAACTACTTTTAAAAGCCTAGAAGCCACTCAGGAGGAATTCTCAGATAGCAGGTATGAACCTGATAACTCAAGTGCACGACAAGTAGATACCTCCGAAGAACTTAGTTCTTTTTCCCAACCTGACGATCCTGACACGCTAATAGATTGTAGTCACTTAATAATAAGAGAAGATACTGAAGAGAAGTATCTCAATGAGGTGTTGCTGTTAGGCAACCTGAAAATGACAGAGCTAGGTTCTGTGATACCACAAGATGAAAGTTCAGATGATACTGATGTCTGTTACACTGCCGATGCACAGAATGCAGAAGAGATCTGCTTAGTTAGTACTGCCGATGATAATCTTGTAAAACTTAAATTAAACAATAGCGTTATACTGCATCCACAAGGTCTGACAAAGGTTTGTCTTAGAATTGTAACAGATAAAAACCTAGGTGATACAGATGTGTTATTAGTTAATGAAGACTTACCAGACTTTGTGAAAATGGACAATTCCCTAGTAAGACTTAATGGTGGAAATTGTACGACTTATGTGTATAATTATTCTGACAAGAGACTAGAATTGCATGCCGGCATAGAATTCTGTAAGGGAATTGTGATTACTAACCCTTTACTAACCCTAAGTGAAAAAGCATTTGTCTCTGTAGCTGACACAAGAGTTAAATTAGAAGGGGAAGTAAATAATACAGATTTTCCTCATTGTAGGGACAGGTTAATACAGATATTAGAGAAATATAGGAGTGTTGTAGCAGTAACAGGAGATATGTTAGGAAGGACAGATGTCCTGCAGCACAAAATAGTCATAGAAGATGGTGCTAGACCTTTTTATATACCTAACTACAAACTTCCAATAAGTCAAAGACCCATTGTAGACGAGATGGTTGAAGAGATGAAGGAAGATGGAATTGTAATACCTTCTAAGTCACCTTATAATTCACCTTTACTGCTAGTTCCAAAGAAAGACGGTACATGGAGGATGGTAATTGATTACCGTAAATTGAATTCCCACACCATCCCTGATCGAATGCCAATGCCAGTCATTAATGACATGTTAGCTCAATTAGGAGGTGCCAAGGTTTTTTCTAGCCTCGATTTACTGAGTGGATATTGGCAAGTTCCTCTCGATGAAGAATCCAAGCATCTCACGGCATTCAGTACTCACAAAGAACATTTGCAACTTGAGGTAATGCCGTTTGGTCTTACTTCAGCTCCTTTAACGTTTGTACGTTTAATGCTGCAAATCTTGGGAGATGTTGAAGACGTATCGGTTTATCTTGATGATGTAATAATTGCTAGTAAGGATGTAGAGAGTCATTTCAAGACAATAGAATTAGTATTAGATAGGCTCAGAAAGGCCGGTTTAAAGGTAAAAATTAAGA
This sequence comes from Macrobrachium rosenbergii, assembly GCA_039081455.1. Classification (NCBI taxonomy): domain Eukaryota; kingdom Metazoa; phylum Arthropoda; class Malacostraca; order Decapoda; family Palaemonidae; genus Macrobrachium; species Macrobrachium rosenbergii. The sequence continues at coordinate 46,489 of JANJGK010000125.1, read as the reverse complement.
AATGTCAATTTCTGAAGAAATCTCTAGAATATCTAGGACATGTTATCAGTGAACATGGTTTGAAAATGCAAGAAGGAAAGATTAAGGCTATTGTAGACTATCCAGCCCCAAGAAATTTGAAGGCACTAAGAAGATTCCTAGGTATGGTAGGATATTATCGACCTTTCATAAAGGGATTTGCTACCATAGCAAAACCATTAACTGAGTTAACTAGGAAAGATGCTAACTATGAGTGGAAAGATGAACAGGAAGCAGCGTTCAAAACACTAAAGGATATGTTGATAACAGATCCTATCCTAGTTTATCCAGACTTCGAGAAGGAATTCTACTTAGCCTGTGATGCTTCAAGTACAGGACTAGGTGCCGTCTTGATGCAAAAGGATAAAACAAGGATGAGGACTGTATACTATGCCAGTAGAGTTTTGAATGCAGCTGAAAGAAATTACAGTACAACAGAAAGGGAATGTTTGGCATTAGTCTGGGGATTACAGAAATTTAGACACATTTTGCTAGGACATAAAATTAATGTTCTTACAGATCATAAACCCATTTGTGATCTTTTCAAGAAAAGGGCTTTTACCAATAATATGAAGTTCAATAGATGGTTCGTTAGCGTATTAGAATTTGCCCCAGAATTTAGATACATACCTGGTAAATATAACACATTAGCTGACGCCTTATCTAGATCACAAGAAGAGAACGAGAAACAAATTACCACTCGTAATTTCGCCTTCAGTTGTCAAATCACAGACTTAGATTTAGACAAAGTTCGTCAAGAACAACAAAAGGATTCTAGAATAAAGGAAGTAATTGGTAACCTCTTGCAAGGTGAGAAAAATTCAGAGTTTCAATTGATAGATGGGTTATTGTACAAGACTTCAGACGAACCAAATGCTTGTTCACGTTTGTACATTCCTAATACACTAATACAAGACGTTTTAGAACTAACCCATTCATACAAGTTATCAGGACATCCTGGAATTAAGAAAACATGTAGAACAATCACTAGAAACTATTTTTGGCCTCGATGTAGTGAAGATGCTACTCGATTTGTTCAGAATTGTACCCTATGTAATATACATAAGGGGAATGTCAACGTCAAGGCTCCTCTGGAAATGTATCCTTCAGAATTAAATCCTTTTCAAGTAGTCACAATGGATTTCTTAGGTCCATTCCCGAACACCATCAGAGGAAATAAACAGATTTTAGTTTTCATTGACTATTTGACCAGATACGTAGAAATTGTTCCAACTAGGAACAGAGAAGCATCAACGGTGGCAGAAGCCTTTAAGTCTAGAATTATAACCAGACATTCATGTCCTCAAGTTTTGCTCTCAGACAATGCTGCTGAATTTACTAGTGACATTCTAACGAAATTGTGTGACTTTTATGAAATACAGAAATGTCAAATAACAGCATATAAGCCAAGCTCAAATGGAGCAGTAGAAAGAACAAATCGCAAGATAAAGGATGTTCTGAAAACATTGGTAACCCCTAGCACTGAAGACTGGGACTTGACTCTCGAAGACATACAATTTACTCTAAACAACACAGTAAATGAATCAATAGGAGAAACTCCTCATTTCCTATTGTATGGCTACCAAAAGAGAATGCCAAATTCACTTTTGGATGATGCCGCACCACCCAGACGTACGTACAACTACGAGGACTATATTGCTTGGAAGACAAGACGTACGTACGAGACCGTTAAAGTCACCAGGGCTAGATTAAAGGAGTTACATAAAAAATCTAGTAAGTATTACAATAACAGATCCACCATACCCTCGTTAAAGGTAGGACAACAAGTTTATGTACTCAATCATGTTCTTGAAGGACCTAATATTAAAGTATCACCAAAATTTCGAGGTCCATATAGAGTTTTAGAAGTTTTGAAGTTGAATAAATTCAAGTTAATGCATGAAATTACCTTGAAAGAATCCATTGTACATTGGAACCACATTAAAGTAGTTCATTCAGAACCTTGGTCGTCTACCCAGTTAAAGGATTTGTCCAATAAAGATAAGATAGATAATAAAATAGAATCTTCAATGATCCCAAGGTATAATTTGAGAAGAAGGTAATGGCAAGTGCAATGGTAAACAAATGTAGTTGATAAGATTTTTACTGCTTGATAACATTATTTCAGCAAATGGATTGTATGGTGGTTGGCAGTGAGTCAAATTGTGAACTCACTCGTACAACTAAGGAAGGGAGCCATCATCAAGGAGCATGGCAAGGTAAAGATGATACAGGACCTAGCCATTGTTAAGATCCAGACGGACTCCATTATCGATCAGAGAGAGCAGTTAGTCCAGCTGAGCAATCAGATACAGGCAGGATTACAAAGTGTCCAAGATAGAAATTTGTACGACATGCTCTCCAAGTTGCAGAGGGACATCGATAGTGTTATGCCAAGGAAAGTAGTAAAGCGATCACTCATACCCTTTATAGGCGTCGCTTTACATAATCTCTTTGGAGTGGCGACCGATGGTAACGTTGAAAGGCTAAAGGAAAGAGTGGCACAACTTGAAAATTGGGCTTCTGAGCAGGGTACTGTCTATAATAAAGTAATAGGAAATGTCAATCAAAATCAGAAAATGATCACAGTGCTGAAAGAATTTGTGAATAGTGCCCTCCATAATGTTTCATCAGAAATTGCTAGAATCCATCAAACAGAAATGATGGAGCAACTGCTCATAGAAACAAGTAATTTCCTTCTGGAATACAAGGAATTACTCAATGCAATCATGATGGCAGGTAAAAACCTGCTGTCGCCTTTTCTGATAACCCCTAGTGAAATTGAAGCCATTATTCAGAAATGTGTTGTGAACAATCACTTGAAGCCACTAGTAGAAAATATAGTGGACTATTATGGCCTGATAACAGTGAAAGTGATAGCCAATCAAATCATACTAGTGATCCCTTTCAACAATCCAGACGTCAACTCATTGATGTCAGTCTATCCATTCCCAATGGTAGTAGATAATAAGTCCATTGTACTAGAAGGAACAGTTCGACACTTTGCCTTGCAGCATGATTCTTTCCTAGTGACTGAAATTCCCGAACATAAATTCAGGGAATGTGTCATGCTTAATGATGGTGTATATGTTTGTAACATTGTGAATTTCTATGAACCATTGAGTGCTCTTCATTGCCTAGATGATCTTGTAAACAACAAGAATGGTAAGAACCATTGTAAATATATACCGTTTACAGAAACTTTCAAGGCTCAAATCATTGATGATGAAATTTTTGTGTTCTCAGCAAACAGATTGAATGCTAAGATTGACTGTAAGTCAAACAAAACAGAAGTAGTTTTCATTAACGTACACTCATTTTCATCTGCTTGTGAATTGGTTATTTTACATAATTTGTATTACAAACCTACAGTCTTCACGACATACAGTTTGAATTTCAGTAAAAGTGTACATCAGTTTGCAGTTATTAACGAATTTCAACTTTCAGAACTGGAATTGGAGACATTCACAAAGCTAGAAGAGGTTCATACTTTCTTTCATATATATAAGACCGAGATTTCTCCTGTTATGTCATTCATAAATGTCATTCTTTTGGTACTGTTTGCTTTCATTTCTTTTATAATTGTCAGGAAATTAATATTGAATAAGCTTACCTTAATCAAAGACATGATGGACAGAATCCTTCCTAGAGAGTGATAGCGTTTACCATTGACTTGCACTTGAACATTTGATGATTGATTTTTTTATTTTTTACAATTTATGATTGATAACCAGAGAGTAATAGGCATTTGATATATTTACTTTGCCATAATTTTCTGCATTTAGTTTGAGTATTTGATATATAATTCATGCTTATATTGTTTGTGTTAGCACTATGATGCATTATAATATTTCTTGCATTTATTGCTTGTTAGTAGAAATTATTGAAATTGAAGTAATTGACTATAGTCAAGTTGAGTTGGTTATCTACTTGCATTGTAGTCAATGCAGGTAGGTGACCGAGTGATGTTATGCAGTGAATAAGTATGAGATTCACTGATCGGGATTATGAAAGAGAGAGAGAGAGAGAGACACGATGTTGATAGTTTAAAATGATGAGTCATGGGACCAAGTAAATTGAAGACTAACCATAACAAACCTCCAAGATGTGGGAAAGGAAGGAGGAGTTAGAGGATAGGTTATGAAGCGAAAAGGTCAGCAAAATTGACCTGATTTGTCCTTGCCAAAAGTGGGAGTTAAGATTGAACCATTAAGAGTAAAGTAGACGTCCTCAAGGAGGCGGAGTTTTATTCAACATAGGTCCAGAGTTCATTCTGATCAATTTTTAGCCAGAGTTACTTGGAAACCAAATTGGGTAGGATTGTGTCACTCGCTCCTCTCTTAACATCAAGAAATTTCTAAGTCCAGTGTGGCTGGCCGTGTGAAATAGTTTTGTAATAAAACTTATGAAAAACCGTGCCCGGCGAATACTTACCCCCTCCTGAAAAAAAAAAAAAAAATATTAATAGACAATTTCAACCTAACTTACCGAGTCCCCTGCGTTACTATCAAGTGAAGTCTACAGACACGGTCGTTCATATGTGGTGCAACGCAAAACAAAGAAATACGGCATCGCATAACAGTAGGACTGATAGCCATCGGTGAAATAGCAAGTCTGACTCAAGCCTGACCTCCGTAGAATGGTTGTAAAACAGGCCATTATTATTATTACAGTCACTGAACATTTCTAAAAAGAATATATTACTAAGCTTCCAGAATCACTAATAACACATAAATGGAAAGAAAATCAAAAGGTAGACGAAGATAAGTCGACGACAATCGTTCAGTCAATCAGGTCCTGACATATTCTACGAAATGCTAGAGAGGGCCTCTCTCACCTCACTGAATTCTCGCAACAAATGCACCGCCGCCCTCTGGTGGCCCATGCCCAATGTGACAATTCTTTCAGGTTTAGCCTTGAAGTGTTGCTTTTGTATACTCTGCATAGGCAGGGAATCTGTGTACGTGCATGCATATGTAAATGTGCGTGGACATATGTTCACACACATGTATATGTATATATCTATATATATATATATATATATATATATATATATATATATATATATATATATATATATATATATATATATATATATATATATATATATATATAATATATATATATATATATATATATATATATATATATATATATATATATATATATATATATATATATATATATATATATATATATATATATATATATATATATATATATATATATATATATATATATATATATTGTAGTTTGTTCATTTATTGATTGATAGATTTTTTCTAAATGTGGCACTGCTTATCCTCAAATGTTCTTTTTTTTGAGTGCTGTTTATTATTATTTCAGCAGGACTTAATTCATTCATTCTCTTGAGGGGACAGACTGAAGACCTCCTGTTGTTGTCACGTGAGGCCAGGAGAGGCACACAGTCCAATTCTCGCGTTTATGAAAGTAGCTCTCGCGGAGTTATAACTCCTGAAGAAGATCTTATGTCAGCACTCGCTTGAACAGCAACAAAACAACAACAACAAAACAACAACAACAACAGCAACAACAAAGGTTCTAAAGAAATGGAATGTTGTTCTCTTCGCGGGAGCATTCGGTAGGTGTTTACATTTGCGTGCCTCCTCCTGGGTTCTCCTGTTCTTCTTGGTCACTGCTTCTTCTCCTCCTTCTTCTTCTTCTTCCTCTTCTTCTTCTTCTTCTTCTTCTTCTTGAGCCTTTGTAATTCTGGTATTTCTGTCCCTACTCACCGTTTTCTACCTGAAAGAGACATAATTCGTGTTATTGTACTGAAAGGGGGAACAAGGGAAACTGGTCCCTAGTCAGTGAGTGACTGACTGAGAAAAAACATTCAGTGACTCCAGTTGTGACGGTCTACAAAATAATGTATCGTACTCGTTCTGCTGTCTTATAATGATTGACGTCAAGGTTTCATATGGTCACGTATCCTCTTGTGATTTGCCATATTCTATATCCCCCTGTCCTACAGACCTCTACATAAATCCCTAGTCCTATTCTGGTGTCTCTACGTGTGCAATATCATACTTCGACATATTATCGGTTATATACCTTCAATTCTCGGTGTTCCGTTCCCTTTCACTCTCCCTCGGCCTTTTGTCATTTGTACTGCACATTACATCTCCTATACATATATACTTGCATGTACTCTTTACACTGTCTACATTATCTACTACCGTCCGCCCACCCTTCCGCTGTTACAAAGACCTTTTATATTTTCCTCTGGCTGCCTTGAATCTATTCGTCTCGCAAAATGAAGATGAGGAGGCTGCGTTCTTCATCTCGCAAGAAGCAGCTTCAGGTGTCGCTGAAGTTGGAGGGATGTGTTTTGGGTCCACTCATCTGTATCTGAAGCAATTTGGCGATATCTTTGTGGTCTCGTGATCAGAGAGAGAGAGAGAGAGAGGTTTCCTTAATTTTGCGGCAAAGGAACTGGTCTTAGTTTTATGGGAATTCGCCAGTATTTTGTGTTTTGTCATGTGTTGTAATGTTGTCATTTCATGCATGATTTTATTGGCCAACTCCTGAATATTCCTCGTTTGGTACTATATACCATTTCTACAGTCTGTTCTGCTCTCTTTAGTAAAGCGGAAGTTGTAATTTCATCTGTTCTGTGTAGTGAAATTTCGTGCGAGCTTTACTTCCACTGATCTTTTGTGTTGTGGATATTCTGGAACCGAGAAAATTTAAGATATTGAAGAGTGCAGTTTTAGTTTACATAAATCTCACGATTTTTATTTGGTTACCTTTTACTCCCTGAGTGTAGTATTAGTCTTTTGCTTGCTTTGATACTCCTTTTTACCCTCCTCATCCGAGCATACGACGTGTCCAGCGCCTTCTGCGAAATGCTGTATAAATAATTATGTCTGTGCGCATGAAAAAAGTAGGGGCCGTAGAGAAGATCCCTGAGGTACCCCGACAGCCCTTGGTGTATATAATGGTTTTGTCTTGCATTGGAATGAAGGGGGCATTGTCCTTGCAATGACGAGGTTGTCAATGCGTGTGGCAAATTGTGCAATTATTAGTGAGACTGCATGCCACCGGCATCCATGCTGGATGAATCAAAACACCTTTCCTGGAAAATTCTCCAAAGGGACTCAGAAGTATTTCCACAGGTATCAAAAGGCCGAAGGTTGTCAGTGGCTTCTAGGTCATTCACTGAAAACTCTATACTGTATGTATGGATGGCGCCAGTACAGTATAGCTAGAGAGAGAGAGAGAGAGAGAGAGAGAGAGAGAGAGAGAGAGAGAGAGAGAGAGAGAGAGAGCCAGTCATTGCTTGTATCCATCTTGTCTGGTCGCCAGAGCAAAAAAGTTTACTCTGTAGATAGTTCGTAAATCCCTTGTTTTCGTTATACTTGCCTCCTGTCTGTTGGTTTATAAGTATATTGCATTAATCTACCGTCTTCTAATATATTATAATCTTATTATTAATCTTAATTATGTGAGGTAGGTCGAATTGGCGTCTGGGGTTGCATGCCATCAACTTATCACTTTGTGACGTCATTGTCAGCGTTCGCATGAAGTCGACCCTGACTTCAACTCTCCATAAATGGCTACCATTCCTCCTTTACACATATATATATTTTGAATAGAGCCGTACTTACAGTTGATATTTTATTCTCGTGACTTGAGACCAGGGGTGGTTTCTTTCGTATCTCAGCCGGTGATCCGAGAATTCTAAGGTGAAGACGAAATCAGGTAAAACTTTCGTCTTCAAGTCCATTTGACGCTATGGACGAATGAATCGCTTTTTGCAAATGTAACCTTACAGTTATTTTAATAATGAAAAGTTGATCGTTTACGAGGTTCATATAAACGTAGAAATTTACGTTCGTTGTTAAAAATGGTGAGAAAAAACACTCATGAATTTCATTATACAGTAATAGTTAAACTAAATGAATTGATTATTGGTGGTGTGTGGCAACATCAAGGTCATGCTCGTATGGTACACTCACATACGCGCGTGCGCGCACACAAACACAACCTAAAAACTTGCCTCAACTACGATCATCAAATGAAATATTTGATAAAGTCGTATCTCATTTTCATAATTGTAAAAGGGTAAACGAATGAATGTGTAAAGTGTAACTGAAACATTGGTCTCATGTAGACCCATAGTTACCAAAACGCCCTCTCTCTCTCTCTCTCTCTCTCTCTCTCTCTCTCTCTCTCTCTCTCTCTCTCTCTCTCTCTCTCTCTCTCTCTCTCTCTACATCTTGGGCCTCAGTGTCTGTCTGTCTCTTTTGCTTTGAGACTTACTATGTATGTTGCTGGTGTTGCTATCGCCGTTGCTGTTGCCCTAAGTTTTCCAGCAGCTCTGGGCATTTCTGAGAATAGGCCTATCATCTCCATGAGTAGGCCTACCCGGATGAAAGTGATTGCTTCTTCTTTTTTTATTTAGAAGCAGCTTCTTAATTTCTAACCTTAACTAGTTAATTAAACATTTCCAACCGCTCTTGTGACAAGTTTCTCAAAGTGGTGGGAAAAAATTACGTATATTTTATTCATTGCAATAAATACAAGTGAATGGTTGGGTTTTTTTTTAAGTGCCGGGTCAGTATGAAGGATTGGTGGTGGGGTCTTTAAAAAAACAACTGCCTCTCTCTCTCTCTCTCTCTCTCTCTCTCTCTCTCTCTCTCTCTCTCTCTCTCTCTCTCTCTCTCTCTCTCGGAAACTGTATGTGTATGAGCTAATACTTTAAATAAATTTTTTATTATAATAAACTCTCTCTCTCTCTCTCTCTCTCTCTCTCTCTCTCTCTCTCTCTCTCTCTCTCTCTCTCTCTCTCTCTCTCTCGTGAAATGTTGAAATAAATAAGGGCAATAAAATAGGAACTTGTTTCTTTTATTATGAATTGCTACATAGGGGAGAGAGAGAGAGACAGAGAGACTCTCTCTCCCTCTCTCTCTCTGGTAAACTGTATACATACGAGGCTAATCCATTAAAT
>JANJGK010000125.1:27500-32500 GCA_039081455.1 Macrobrachium rosenbergii | reverse complement strand
AAATTTTTTCAATGCTGTGATTAATGCTAATGTTTCTTTTTCAATTGTTGAGTAAGTTTTCTGGTGCTTTTTCAACTTTGAAGACATGAAACATACTGGATGTAAGATTCTGTTGTCATCTTCTTGAAGTAGAACAGCTCCAATTCCACAGTCGGATGCATCAACTTGTATCACGAACTTTTTATTGAAGTCTGGAGCTTGAAGCACTGGTCTTGAAGTTAATATGGCTTTAACCTTCTCAAATGATTTTTGACATTCTGGAGTCCAATCAAACTTTCTTTTAGGACTGGTTAAGTCAGTTAAGGGAGCTGCTACGGCTGAGAAATTTGGACAGAATCGGCGATAAAATCCAGCCATGCCCAAAAATCTTTGTAGCTGTTTCCTTGTAGTAGGAGGGGTAGCCTTACGGATACCTTCTACATTAGCATCAATAGGAGCGAGAAGGCCTTTTCCAACTTCAAATCCTAGATACTGTACAGTTGCCTTTCCAAACTCACTTTTTTGTAAGTTGATTGTTAGTCCTGCTTCCCGAAGTTTCTTGAACACTTTCCTTAATATCTTCAGATGTTCTTCCCATGTATTAGAATAAATCACAATGTCATCAAGGTATACACCTACTCCTTCTATTGATCCTAGTAGTTGATCCATCACTCGCTGGAATGTTGCAGGTGCATTCATCAGACCAAACGGCAAAACAGTGTATTGATACAGTCCAGAAGGAGTAATGAAAGCTGACAGCAACTTAGCATTCTCATCTAAGGGAATTTGATAATATCCTTTCAACAAGTCTATCTTGGAAACAAATTTGGCTTGCCCAATATTATCAAGTAATTGATCAATAAGAGGCAAAGGATAATTGTCAGCCACACTGATGGAATTCAGTTTCCTATAATCAGTACACATCCTAAATGAGCCATCTGGTTTCTTCACTAACACACAAGGAGAACTATAATGACTTGAACTGGGTTCTGCTAATCCATGCTGCAATAAATATTCAACTTCTTTCTTCAAAACATCTCGATGAAAAGGTGATAAGCGATAAGCTCTCATTTTAAAAGGTTTTCCATCTTCTCTGATCTTTATCTCATGCTTTGTCAGATTGGTACGCCTAGGTACATCTGCAAAAATTTCAGGGAAACTTTGAATTACTTCACTTAATTCACTACCTTGCTCAACACTCAGATGTTTTAGTTTATCTTCCAAATTTTCTAATATTGAAGAATTGTTCATCTTGTTTTCAGCTCCCAATTCGTAGCCGTCATCGTCCTCTGTAGATGAAGTTGTCTGTGTTATTGACACTGTTTCAGTTTTAGTCTCTGAGAAGTAAGGTTTCAAAAGATTCACATGTATCTTCCTCTGTCGTTTTCTTCTTCCTGGTGTTTCAATCACATAAGTTCGATCACTTAACTTCTCTATTATCCTATAAGGACCTTGAAACTTATTGGTAAGGGGAAATCTTTTCTCTGGCAAGAACACTAGAACTTGCTGTCCAATAGTAAAATTTCTTAGCTTAGTTTTAACATCATATTTCCTTTTCATTTTCTCTTGACTTATTTTCAAATTTTCTAAAGAGAATTTTCTAATTTCTCTTAATCTTTTCCTCAAGTTCTTCACATATTCTCCTTGGATTTCCTTTTGATTTTCTTCCCAATTCTCTGCAAGAATCTTCAATGGACCTCTAATGTCTCGACCAAAAATCATTTCATTTGGTGAACATCCCATACTTTCTTGGTAAGCATTCCTAACTTCAAATAACATTAAAGGTAAACCAGCATCCCATTCTCTTCCTGATTCATTACAATACTTAGTTAACATACTTTTCAATGTCTGATGGAACCTTTCCAAGGCTCCTTGAGTCTCTGGATGATAAGCAGTTGATAACTGTTGTTTTACTCCTAACAAGTTCATCACATCCTGGAATAATTTTGAAGTAAAGTTCGTTCCTCTATCACTTTGCACAATTTCTGGTATTCCAAACTTGGAGAAAAACTCCACCAAATTCTCAGCAATTACCTTTGCACTTATACTTCTTACAGGAATCGCCTCAGGATACCTAGTCACTGGACACATTAATGTTAATAGATATTCATTTCCTTTCTTTGTTTTCGGAAGTGGCCCAACCACATCTATAATTACCTTGCTAAAGGGTTCTCCTCTAACTTCTATGGGATGTAGGGGTGCTTTCTGAATGGTTTAATTCGGTTTTCCAGCTATCTGGCATGTGTGACACACTCTGCAAAATTTGCTAACGTCCTTGTGAAGTCCAGGCCAGAAAAAATACTTCATAACCTTCTCAACAGTCTTCCTGATTCCCATATGTCCAGACTCGTGCGCTACTGCTACAACTTGTTTCCTCAATGGATATGGAATCAAAATTTGATGATATTCACCCCATTCAGCATTTCCTGGTATATCTGCAGGTCGATGCTTCCTCATTAGCAATCCTTCCTTTAGATAATAACAGGTAGAGGTTTGTTGCATCTCTTCTTGATCAACAACTCGGAAGAACAGATCAGCCAACGTTGTATCCCTCTTCTGCAGTTTCATTAGCTTCTCTCTTGTCACTTGACCAACTTCAAGGGCTGAACTCTCCATATCTGCTAACTCTGCTTCTGTAGTTTCACTACTATCTTCAGGAACACTTTGACTACTCGGAGTCTCTTCAATAACAACAGGATCCTCTTCTTCTTGGGAAATCTCTTCATTACTAACACAAGGGGAAACTTCACTTTCCTGGAACAGTTCTTCTAATCTTAAAGATCCTTCACTTGATTCTTCTAGTGCAGGTAAATCCTCAGTATTTTCAATTGCAGACATAGTTCTCTTCATACTCCTGGTAGTTACACAACTTGGAAACAGGTGGGGGTTTTTCTTCTCTAAATCTACCGTAGGACTAACCCTTAACAGTTTGTCTGTCACTATAGGACAAGGAACAAATGGTACACTACCAACTTCATTACCCAGTAAAACATGTACACCTTCAACAGCTAGTGAGTCCTTTACAGCAAAATCAACATTTCCTGTCACCAATTCACAGGACAAATGCAAGCGGCATATAGGAGTTACCTCTTCTCCTCCTATACCCTTCAAAATAACTGAATCTCCGGTGAGATTCTTCTCCAACTGTGGGTGAGCACCACGAACTACCACACTATGGTTACTCCCCGTATCACGTAATACTTTGACTGGTACCTGCACACTTCCTCCTTGAGTTGTCAGCGTACCTTCATAGATATATGGCTTAAAAGCCTCCAAGCTGCTCAGCCACTCACTGCTTGAAGTTACATTTCCACTGGTTGCTAAACACTCTGCTTGTTTAGTTTCAGTCTTCCCCACACTGCTCTTCGTAGTTTGCTTCACCTGGTTACCTTTAACCACTTGACCAACTGGTTTGGTCTGCTGTTGTGTCTGATAACAATCTCGACTGTAGGTCCTACTCTTCCACACTTGTAGCAGACAACATTAGTCTTCTGTATCTGTCTTGAGAACAGACTGGATGATGAGGATTTAACCTTCAATTGCTGAGGGATGTTACCTGACTTTGTATTGGCATAGCCACTAGAAGGATTTCCAGTTGTAATGTTCCTGAAATTTGGATGAGATCTGAAACCTGTGCGTTGTTGGTTCTGGTACTTGACATTATAATTTCTTTTGCTAGAAATTATATTAAAATCTTCGCTCAATGTAGCAGCTTTGTCAAGTTTCTTAACCTCTCTCTCTCTTAAATAGGCTCTTATGTGTTCAGGAATTCCTCTAAGATATTGTTCTAGGACTACTAACTCCTCAAGTTCGTCCATAGATTTAACTTTAGCAGCCTCCAACCATCGTTTAAAACATCTTCTTACTTTGTAAGCATAATCCAAGAAAGTTATCTTGTCATCCTTTCTCAAAGATCTGAATCTTTCATTATAATATTCAGGGGTCATCTGGTAAACTTGTAGCACATTGTGTTTGAGTACCTTGTACTCTTTACACTGATCAGCTGATAAGGCTAAATAGGCACTTCTTCCTTTACCAATGAGAACACTCTGTAACAAGACTGACCATTTATCCTCTGGCCATCCCATACCTGAAGCTACTTTTTCAAAGTGATCAAAAAACTCATCTGGGGCTTCTTCTGTAAATTTTGGAATTAATTTCTGCACTCTTACTACATAAAATACAGGGTCTGAATTACCTTAGTAGGGTTAGACAGTGTTACAGGTAACTTGGAGCGGGCTTCTATCAATTTCATCTCTCTTTCATAATCTTCTTGTTTCCTTGCTCTTTCTCTTTCCTCTTTTGCTCTTTCTCTCTCCTCTTTTGCTCTTTCTCTTTCTTCTTCTGCTGCTTTTTCTTCTTCTCTTTCCTTTCTTTCTCTTTTCTCTCTATGTTCTCTTTCTCTTTCTGCCTGTATCTTCAGCTTAATCAAATTTTCTTCTGCTTCTATATGTCTAATCTCTGCTTCTGCATCACTTTTCTCTTTCTTTTGCTCATGTTTATCTGTAAATTCTGCCTCAGCTGCATTCAACAATTCTTGCGCCTCTCCCAACTCTTCATCTACTTTACCAGAGTCCATCAATGCTTGGATTGCAATATATTTGATTTGTGCCTTAATCATACCACTAGACACATTACCCCCACATGCTACTGCTAAAGCAATCCACTGTGCCTTAGTTAGGTTGGATTCAGATAACTCTTGGATGGAAGGAGTTGCTAAAAACCTCTGAACATTGAACAGAGCCATTTCCTCTAAGTTACCCAACTAAATAATTCACAATACAATGCAAAAAATAACTATGTGGTCACTCTCCTATCAAAATATATCCCTAACACCACCAGTATAAACCATAAATCAGAGTGATATTTTGTTTTGTTCCACGGGTCTCTGGGCACCAAACAATATAATGTCACGATGCGTATCAAGTACCTGGTTATTACACAACTAATTTCAAGATTCAAAAATATACCTCACTTCAGCCAGATACCTGAACTCTCATAACATTAATTGTTACGACTGA
>JANJGK010000125.1:0-22500 GCA_039081455.1 Macrobrachium rosenbergii | reverse complement strand
TCGCTGCCAAAGAGAGAGAGAGAGAGAGAGAGAGAGAGAGAGAGAGAGAGAGAGAGAGAGAGAGAATTATGCATCCAATGGAACTTGGCAACGATTATTTAGTAGAGTTTTTCATGAGCTTTGCCTCCCCAATAGTGAGCATGAGACCTCTCTTCTTCTTCTTCTTCTTCTTCTTCTTCTTCTTCTTCTGCAGTGGGGTAGACAAAAGTGACAGTCTGAATACTGAAAAGGCGATGTCTTCATCCCAGGGAAACCGGAATGGCCAAAGTAGCAGCAGCAGCAGAATGCAGAGACGACAAAGGCGCCTCGTCACTTTTTTTAACCATTGTCACCAAAGTCGTGTCTGTTGTAAATAATATTTGTTTTTGACGTGTCCGGTCAGCCGTGGATTAAACCCAGTTTATAATGAAGCTGGTTTGTCCATCCGTACTGAAAATCAAAGTATATTATACTTTCATGCGGTTTGTATCAGTGTGCAGTGCGAAAGCCTCATTGCTAAGCATGCTCTGTTTATGTATGTGAAGGATTATGGTAAGCCTGGGCTTACGCAGTTAGGATCATCGTTGTTAGTAGGCTTCTACGAGTGGTTAGTTAGTTCTCCGTCCAGTTGTAAACAGACATCATTCAAAAGTAAAAAGTTTTCCCTAATACCTATAGATACAGAAAGGTTAGTGATACAAAACCAGGTGGAAGGCACCACGTTTGGTATCAGTCTTACCTGTAACTGCGAGGCATTACAAATAATATAAATTTTGTACCATTGACAAATTCATAAGTTGTCATTATACTGGTCGTTGCCTTGAACGCGACAAAATAAAAATATTCATTTTCATCCACTCTTCCATTCACCCAGAATGAATGCTTTTGAACAGGATGTGTGTGTGGTGTGACTGGGGCCACTGCAATATACTGAAGCCTGGGCGATAGTTGTCAAGTGATGGCTTAGTATTTCTCAACATTGACCTCGCTTCTCTTTTGAAAATAATCTCTCTAGTTCCTCGCTGGGTGAGCGGGTTCCGTTCTCAGCTACCACTCTGTTGGTCGCGAGTTCGAATCTCCGACCGGCCGGTGAAGAACTAGAGGAATTTGTTTCTGGTGATAGAAATTCATTTCTCGCTATAATGTGGTTCGGATTACACAATAAGCTGTAGGTCCCGTTGCTAGGTAACCAATTGGTTCTTAGCCACGTAAAAGTAAAGCTAATCCTTCGGGCCAGCCCTAGGAGAGCTGTTAATCAGCTCAGTGGTCTGGTTAAACCAAGATATACTTAACTTTCTCTCTCTCTCTCTCTGAAATTTCTCATTTTCGTTGTCAATGACATAGAAAAGAATTTTTTGTGTTCCTGTGAAACAAATGACAAGGCCATTTTGATGTCAGATTCACCCATTCAAATCCCAATAGATTCTTCAAACATCTGAGGTTTCATTTAGATGTGGGCGATAAAGAATTTTGATGTTTGTGGATGCGTGTTTTCTAAAAGATTCCCTTTGCATTTGTTTTTTCTTGCAGAAGAAATTTGAGTGCGCCTACAGTTGGTGTGCAGTGAATACTGTAGGTTGTCCTATCCTTCCGGGTTGAATTTTGGATGAGTCTTCGTGAGATTTATCTGAATAATTAACAAGCGCGTCAATAATAATAAAAAAAAAAACTGCCTGCACAGATCTGAGGTGGGCAGGGAGGGAGGAGGGCGTTCGTGAACAGTATCCAGTGATGTCGGTTCTCGCCAATTTTTAATCCTCCAGTTTGTTTCCTCTCGATGTTTCTCGCCCTCCCTCGTCGCTCCACCTCACTCTTACGCTGCTATTCGTCATTTTAAATAAATACATGTTTATTATATACCACGTTTTTGTTTTTTTCTTATTCTCAAATCATTCCCTTTTTCTTTTCAGTCTCCATTTTCTTAAGACAAACTCTGAACTCACTCTCTCTGACTAAAACCTCGTCTCCTGAAACTCGCTGCAATGACGCTTTCTTTTACTGCCCCGGCTCTCGTAGTCTGTTCTGATATCCTCCTCTCTATTTCCGGTGTTATTTCTCTTACTCCTCAGCATGTTTGTGTGTGTTACGGGATGCCTAGGTGAAAGAGCCAATGCTGGCATATGGCCATCTTAATCTAGTTCATTGTTATAGTAATGGCAGATGCAGTGAGCTGACAGAAAAACGTTAGTGTGTCTCCGAGGTGATCATAAAATAATCTCTCTCTCTCTCTCTCTCTCTCTCTCTCTCTCTCTCTCTCTCTCTCTCTCTCTCTCTCTCTCTCTCTCTCTAGTAAATAAGCTGGATCCTGGAAGTTACCAGTGTCCTTGAAGATCCTGTTTATATGAGTCATACCGGTTGCTAATGATTTTCTTTTCTTAAAGAGTCAGCTGAACTTTGGCCAGTTCGGTTCTAAATCTTGATCGCATAAGTACTGATGATTATATTTTGGGTAGTATGATGGCGGTAGGGCCAAGAGATATACCACGAAGAATTAGGAAGGATCGTTTATCAGTGTATGATGGCGAATCTGCTGCTGTATTTTGAGTCGGCGAGAAGACAGATGCACGGTCTTTACAAGGCTGGAGACTATCTCGTATCGCTAAATAAAATTGTTGATATACCAGCATCTGAATTATCTTGTCAAGGTCATTAGAAATTTCACTGCTGATTCTGATATCGATAATGTACAATGTCAATTCCTTCCCAGTGAACAATTGTCAATTTGAAAATTTTTTTTAATGTAGTCTAGTTACATGGAAACTAATTATCCGACGATAGATGGACTGATTTTTCGCTACTGGGCTTTTTATGTGCGTGTGTTTTTGTTTTTGTTTAGGGGGGAGGCGAGTTTCAGAGGATAATGAATGAACACCCCCCCACCCCAACCTTCAACCCTCGCTTAAATCAAATGGTTTTTTATTGTATCAATCCTGGTTCAAATGTCCGTCACACTGAGTAGCTGGAGGAAGGACGGAAAGTGTCAGTGGGCTATCGAAAGTAGTTTTGTCTACTGTTTTTACTCGGGCGCACACACACACACACACACACACACACACACACACACACACACACACACACACACACACACACACATTATGACCTTTGCCCACTGTAAGCGTTTAAGGGCAGACTAAAATAAACAAACAGTGGAGATGATACAATTCCTAGGAGCATTAAGGTGTGTGTGTGTAAAGGTGGGTTTGGGGGCGGGAGGCGGCTAAACTTACCCTTCAGGACTCTTCAGAAGTACGCTTTTTAAAATTTTATTTTGGCTTTCGTGTTGTTTACCTAATTACTTGAAAGTACAAGTACTGAGCTTTTATCAGTTCTCTCTCTCTCTCTCTCTCTCTCTCTCTCTCTCTCTCTCTCTCTCTCTCTCTCTCTCTCTCTCTCTCTCTCTCTACACCTAAAATTTTATTACTGTCGCCTGTGACCTTACTTGTAAACCCCGTCAAGAGGAGCAGAGAGTCGTGAGCGAGAGAATGAGAAGTTTGGTAAAAGAAAAAAAAAAATTGAAGGTGCAGCTGCCAGACCAGAGGGAAGGGGAGATCTTTGGTATCTTTCCTACCGACATTTGACCTTTTCATGTTCGTCCGTCCAGTGGTTTCTGGAACTGACCCTAGGGTCTGGAAGATGAAAAGGCGGAGACATCAAATCAAGGCAAAGTGAGACTTCCAGGAGTTGACTGTTGTCTCTTTTACCCTTTCCCTTATTTATAAAAGGATACCGAAGATATAACTTACAGTAAATGAGTCTCTCTCTCTCTCTCTCTCTCTCTCTCTCTCTCTCTCTCTCTCTCTCTCTCTCAGCCAATCAGGAGTCGTTCTTACCTCCTTTGTTCGAAGGGAGTTTCTTGGACCATTGTGATTGGCCTAAATCAGTCTAGTAGGTTTTCAGTCGGATCGTAGCATGAACTCCGTTCAGCCATGTTTGTTTGTCCACAGTCAATATTTCAGTGCTGTTTATTGAGGTAAGTTAATTTATTAAGGCTAAGAATAAGTACTCCATGAATATGGACACCTCTGAATCAGAGTTTCATGGTCGCCACGAAATTTGTGATTGGTTACAGGCCTAGTTAGAGGTGTGTCAGGCCGTGGAAGACTTGTAAACGTTGCTTTCCAAAGGCCTCTGCTGAGGCATGTTACCCGTATATGAGAGGACCTGAACTGTTAAACTACTTACGTTTGCAAGAGATAAATGCCAGAGCATCAGATCCGAAGACTAGGCCTAAAGGAGATTGCCAGCATAGCGTGAGTCAAGTTAGGTGTTCAGTCATGTTGTTGTATCTCCGGTTATGTTCAGTTCTTGACTTGAAGAGCGATGCTTTATTGCAGTGTACATGGAACCAGTATACTGTGAATGAAGATGGGCTCAACTCACAGTATATTGATTTTAAGTACAATGCAGTAAAGCCGGAAATGCTTATGCAGTGACGAATATTCTACATTGACATAGACTATGGGTTTGTGGTACCTCACTGTAACCTAGTGTACTAAGCCATCAAGCAATGTTTTGTAGTTTTTTCTTGGGGGCGGGGGAGGGGATGAGAACGGCAAGATAATTAATTAATTGCTTAGGATTTGAAAAGGCTAATCCTCCTCGTTGTCCATCCAGATTGTTCATGGTGCCAAGAGGGTCTGGGATTCAATTCGGAAAACTGTGGCCTAACCTAACTTTGCTTTTCTGACAGAAAAGGTACCATTTTATTTAAAAGGAGTTAGCAATCAATCATTGCCATCATTACCCATCGTGGCCCTCAGTTTTAGAAAGAATTTTTTTGGGTGCAGGAGGAGGAGGAGGATGACGTACTGCATAGGTCAAAAACTGTTTCACCTTTGTTGTCAAGTCTGAAGACATTTCAACTCAAGGTCACTTGTCCTGTTTCAGGAAACGTCAGTCTGTAGAGTAGGTTAGGTTCCTTCATAAAGGCTACTCCTCCTTTCTTACTATTCAGTGGAGAAGGAGAAGATGGCCTTGTGCAGACGGGGGTGGGGGTGGGTGGGTGGGGGGGGGGGGGAGTTTCATCCGTACAAGTAGCCCCTGAGTCTCGAAATGTTCTCTGTTAATTCAAGGGAAATAACAAGAAAGGCTGGATTTCCAATCAGTTGTAAAGGTCATGATGACAGTACAGCGAGACAAGTGAAGCAGAAGTCAAAATGGTATCACAAGTTCTTATCTGTACTTTAGCGAAGAAAATCCACGTTTTTTTCTTTTATTTTATTGGTCAAACAATCTGTGGAAGTCTGAATGCTGTTGACAAAACAAGGTGATTTGTTAATTGCAGTTTTCCAAGTTTATTCAAAGCAGTGATGGAAGTATATATTTTGAAAATGAACGAGCACTCTAAAGCCCTGTCCACACTAGCGGGCACTGCCCGACAGGCAAACACGGTTCCCATAACCCGTTCCACTATACTGACCGGCTGAGTATGGAGCCAGAGCGATGCGATTGTCTGGTAACCCTGCTTCAGAAGCAAGAGAAAATATAAAGAGCTGCAAGTGCCCGACGGGCATGCCCGCTAGTGTGGACAGGCCATAAGGCTGTTTCCAGGAGCCCTGTGGTGGCGGGGGTGCCGGGGGGGGGGGGGGGGTTAGGTGTTGAGGGGAAGATTATAGTATCGGGAAGTCTCGTAAAAATCCATATTTTTTTTATTTGAACGGTTTCTCGAAATACATAACTTCTTATGTGAGAAGTCTGAAAATGGCATAACTTTGTTCAATACAAAACGTGATAATTGCTTGTGAAATACATGCATAGCCTTTATGAATGATGAAGATTTCGAATGTGAAATGTTCTTGAGCGGGTTATACATAATCATCGGTCAAAATACAGTGAATTCATGAATGAAAATGAGGTATACGAAACATCGAATTCATTTTCCAGTAATGCCGGTAAATTGAATTTTAGTTCCAGTCCGGTGAGAGGTTCATACTGCGATCCACTCTCCTCGTTGTCACGTTTTCAATTTCAACTGCACTTTACTCCTCCCCACCCCCCGCCCCGTGGAAAACCAGGTTGTGTTCTGCCATGAGAGAGAGAGAGAGAGAGAGAGAGAGAGAGAGAGAGAGAGAGAGAGAGAGAGAGAGAGAGAGAGAGATAAATATGGAAAACCCAGTAATGAAACATTAAGATTGGCATCCTTATTTCCCAAGAATGAGGTTTTGCCAGGGGGAGAGGTTCTATTTTAAGATTTTTTGTGTAAAGTTTATCTACAAATGAGCAGTTCTGAGGACAAGATCCATAGCACACACTTGCTATGGATCTTGCTAAGGAATGACAGCAAGTGCAATCTTCTGTCTTTGCTATTCAAACATCGGTAGCTAGGCGAGCATTGTCTCCCTCACAAAATTCTTCGAACTTACATTTAGTCCTGAAAAGAGGTCATGCACTAGGTCTATCTGCTTTATATATATATATATATATATATATATATATATATATATATATATATATATATATATATATACATATATACACGTATACATATATATATTATATGTATACATACATATATACATGTTATCATTTACAGTCATGAAAGGGAAATACGTCTGACACTATTGATTTTACCGTCTTCACACAGCCTAGGCCTAGTCTGCTCTTTAGTCATTAATATTCTTGAAACAAACACACACACACACACACACACATATATATATATATATATATATATATATATATATATATATATATATATATATATATATATATATATATATATATATATATATATATATATATATATATATATATATATATATATATATATATATATATATATATATATATATATATATATATATATATATAAAGCAGACAGACCTACAGCATGACCTCTTTTCAGGACTAATGTAAGTTGGATGAATTTTGTTTGAATAGCAAAGACAAAAGATTGCACCTGCTGTCACGCTAATTACTAAAATTTACTCTATGACTACACATTGTTATTTATTAATGTTTCATTGATATTTTCTTGTGTTGAATAAGCTTTCCTAATGAGTTTCGCGGGAATGAGTTTCAGAATACAGTTCTGAATACTAAATATTCTGCGCCAGGAAAGCACAGCATGGGCCTACTTTTTCACACTGTTGCGGTACAATGGGGCTTAGGTCAGGTACACTGTTCATTTATACATTGTTTCTGACACTAAACTTCAGTAGAGTTCCTAGTGCCTACAGATAGCCTTATAGGCAATCAATGTTGTTATTTAGTGATTATATGTACTACAACACTAGATCAGGTAGTCCATAGCTTGGTGACTAGTAGACCTATGGTGGGTAATCTTTGATCTCATAGTTCATCTACCCGAAGAGTGATGGGCTTCAACAAAAGAAAGCACTTATAGCAACATACACGAATAAATTAACCTTATCTCAATCAGCACTTACAGTTTCTTTTTTATCTGCATAGACGATATGAAACAGCGTGAGAAAAGACGATTATGAAACAGCGTAAGAAAAGACCCACATCTGACTCTGTTACGCAAGATCTGTGATGAGCGTTTAGTCTTCGATAATCTGATTGCGCCCGCTTTTGATCACAGTCTGTTAATTTTCATATTCTTTGTTAAAAAAAAGGTTTTGAAAACTCTTGTAGACACAAATGAAAGTTTCGTATCATGATTTTATGGTATAGGTTCTGCCATTTGCTTGGTGCAATGTTGTAGTTCAGTCATACGTCTGGCAGAAGTGTAACACATTTCTTTTCAAATAATTTCGCCTCTGTTTCTTATTGTTTCGTCCGACATGATGTTATTTCGGTTTTATTCTGGGAAAACCATTTTAATATGACATACAAAACTAATGAAAATGAAAATAATTAATAATTTCTAATATTTTGGTAATCATAGAATCAACTAAAAACGATTATTAAATAAAATTATCTTAAAATGAAAAATTCCCGTAGGGTGGGTCTACCCGGACCCAACTTGCACCAGATAGGGTTAAGAGACTGGCCAGCCTTGGAGGACTTTGGGTCTCATCCTTGAAGTTCTTGGGCCCTCTCCAGGCCGGCTTACCCAGCCTGACAGGATACCTGCCTTCCTCCGAGGAAGCAGCCTCTGGGTCGGACCCTTCCCTTCAAGGCTGCCTTCAAGAGACTGGCCATCCTTGGAGGACTTTGGGTCTCATCCTTGAAGTTCTTGGGCCCTCTCCAGGCCCGCTTCCCCAGCCTGGCAGGATACCTGCCTTCCTCCGAGGAAGCAGCCTCTGGGTCAGACACTTCCCTTCAAGACTGCCCTCAAGAGACTGGCCATCCTTGGAGGACTTTGGGTCTCATCCTTGAAGTTCTTGGGCCCTCTCCAGGCCCGCTTCCCCAGCCTGACAGGATACCTGCCTTCCTCCGAGGAAGCAGCCTCTGGGTCGGACCCTTCCCTTCAAGGCTGCCCTCAAGAGACTGGCCATCCTTGGAGGACTTTGGGTCTCATCCTTGAAGTTCTTGGGCCCTCTCCAGGCCTGCTTCCCCAGCCTGGCAGGATACCTGCCTTCCTCCGAGGAGGCAGCCTCTGAGTCAGACCCTTCCCTTCAAGGCTGCCCTCCAAAGACTGGCCATCCTTGGAGGACTTTGGGTCTCATCCTTGAAGTTCTTGGGCCCTCTCCAGGCCTGCTTCCCCAGCCTGGCAGGATACCTGCCTTCCTCCGAGGAAGCAGCCTCTGGGTCGGACCCTTCCCTTCAAGGCTGCCCTCAAGAGACTGGCCATCCTTGGAGGACTTTGGGCCTCATCCTTGAAGTTCTTGGGCCCTCTCCAGGCCTGCTTCCCCAGCCTGGCAGGATACCTGCCTTCCTCCGAGGAAGCAGCCTCTGGGTCAGACCCTTCCCTTCAAGGCTGCCCTCAAGAGACTGGCCATCCTTTGAGGACTTTGGGTCTCATCCTTGAAGTTCTTGGGCCCTCTCCAGGCCTGCTTCCCCAGCCTGGCAGGATACCTGCCTTCCTCCGAGGAAGCAGCCTCTGGGTCGGACCCTTCCCTTCAAGGCTGCCCTCAAGAGACTGGCCATCCTTGGAGGACTTTGGGCCTCATCCTTGAAGTTCTTGGGCCCTCTCCAGGCCTGCTTCCCCAGCCTGGTAGGATACCTGCCTTCCTCCGAGGAAGCAGCCTCTGGGTCAGACCCTTCCCTTCAAGGCTGCCCTCAAGAGACTGGCCATCCTTGGAGGACTTTGGGCCTCATCCTTGAAGTTCTTGGGCCCTCTCCAGGCCCGCTTCCCCAGCCTGGCAGGATACCTGCCTTCCTCCGAGGAAGCAGCCTCTGGGTCAGACCCTTCCCTTCAAGGCTGCCCTCAAAAGACTGGCCATCCTTGGAGGACTTTGGGTCTCATCCTTGAAGTTCTTGGGCCCTCTCCAGGCCCGCTTCCCCAGCCTGGCAGGATACCTGCCTTCCTCCGAGGAAGCAGCCTCTGGGTCGGACCCTTCCCTTCAAGGCTGCCCTCAAGAGACTGGCCATCCTTGGAGGACTTTGGGTCTCATCCTTGAAGTTCTTGGGCCCTCTCCAGGCCTGCTTCCCCAGCCTGGCAGGATACCTGCCTTCCTCCGAGGAAGCAGCCTCTGGGTCGGACCCTTCCCTTCAAGGCTGCCCTCAAGAGACTGGCCATCCTTTGAGGACTTTGGGCCTCATCCTTGAAGTTCTTGGGCCCTCTCCAGGCCTGCTTCCCCAGCCTGGCAGGATACCTGCCTTCCTCCGAGGAGGCAGCCTCTGGGTCGGACCCTTCCCTTCAAGGCTGCCCTCAAGAGACTGGCCATCTTTTGAGGACTTTGGGCCTCATCCTTGAAGTTCTTGGGCCCTCTCCAGGCCTGCTTCCCCAGCCTGGCAGGATACCTGCCTTCCTCCGAGGAAGCAGCCTCTGGGTCAGACCCTTCCCCTCAAGGCTGCCCTCAAGAGACTGGCCAGCCTTGTAGGCTTTTGGGGCCAACCCTTAAGGGGCTTGGGCCCTTTCCATGGGAAGGGTCAGACCCATAGGCTGCTTCCTTGGAGGAAGGAAGCGGCCTCTGGGTCGGACCCTTCCCCTCACCAATACTCTTTGCTTTCTCTTACCCTGCTTTTCAAATCTGACACTTTCTGTCTCCGAAGGCTTCCAGACGATTTGAAGCATCTCGGAGATTGTTCTTGGAGACTTTGAAGCTCGGCGCATCCGCGAATGGCATTTCTCTCGTCCTTCCAGGAGCCGGAGACTGAAGGATTCCAAAATGTCTTCAAGGAAAATCTAGAAGGTTTTAGATCATTTCAACATCGCGATAACCATTACTTGGAGTTCTTTTTCTGGCACATAAACAGCTTCTTTGCTTTAAGGAGTCGTCTTCTATAAACTTATGAGATTCCCTCTTACTGACGATATTGATCATCCCTTCGATTCTTCCTTGCTTCTCCGAAAAGTAATTCTGTGAATCCAAAATCTTTGAAGCAGTTTCTAACACCTCAGGTTATCTACTTTTTTCTTCGTCAGCATTCTTCAGTATACCTCCACGCCGATGTCCTCTCTTTTTTGTTCCTTCTCTTTCTTATTTCGAGCGAAGAACTGCTCCAAGCGGTGATTTTGGGCATCCAAAATCCCCTCTCAATCAGCTTAGAAAACACCTCAAGTTCTCTACCTTTTATTTCGTATAAATTCTTCAGTTCCTCCGTTCCACTGTCTTCCTCTCTTCTTGATTATTTCCTTCCTTATTTCGAATGAAGAGCTTGCGTCCGTGAGTGACAATACGACTGTAGAGGTGCTGAATAATCGCAGAAGGCGGGAACCTCGACTTCATACTGCTCCGCGAAGTAGTCCATATTTTCAGCAGTAAACAATTACAGACTGAAGCTATCTGCCATTCTCGTGATGTACTTTTCCCTCTTGAAAATCTCTTTTAGTCGATCTGCTTCGTCATCCAGTTCATTTTAACCATAAACTTCGCCTTCTTTGCTCACATGCTGTCTCTGAAGGCTTCAAGACGTCTTCCTGGAGGATCCCTGAGATGGCCACTGTAGTCCTTGGTGTTAGTGCACCTACTGAGTGATGGCGCTATACGCATGAGCGGAAGAATTCTAAAACGTCTGCAGGAAAAACACGAAGATATTACGGCGCCAGGCGACAATGATTCTTTCTTGCAGCAGAGGGTATGAAATTTTCTTGAAAGTTTTATTGCTACGAAAACATCAATATTTAAAAAAAAAGAAATAAATTAAAAATTTAGTGAAAAATCATCATCGTATCCTTTTCTCTCGTCGCCGGGAGAATATATATATATATATATATATATATATATATATATATATATATATATATATATATATATATATATATATATATATATATTATTCGGAAAAAATTATATGAAGGTTATAAAAAATGGTGAGAAAACCAACATCAAAGTGAACATTGAATTTATTATTGAACATACAAGAAATTTAAAGCATATTATGCATAATATAGATTAATATTAACGACACTTGATGCTGCCCCGATATCTAGGTAACTCTGGCACTAGTTACCTAACCTCCACACTCCGAATCGCTTATAACCAGTGAAAAGTTTATAAGATGCATCGAGCAATACCATTACCATGATGCCACTGCGCATAGCCTATAAAAGATATAATAATACGTCTATCAGAAAATTGTATATGAATTTATTGCCTAGGCAAGTGACTTGAAGTTCAGAATAAGATTCAATAAAAAGATCTAAAAAAATATGATAAATGGGAAAGCAAAATATTAGCAAGAGTTAATTCTTTCTGGTTACAAGTTCTATTTTTTACGGGATTAATGACTCAGCGCTAAAATTATTCATTCAATAACTTTAAATCTCGTAAAGTGTGCCAATCATTTACCGAGACCTACCTCAAAGTTATCAAGCGCCTGCTTGCTCGATATAAATCCACGAAGTTGAATCCCTCGGAAGTAATCCTGCAGTATGTGGTGGATGCCAAAGACTATGGTAAGGAAATGGAATCCCCGTCTTGGCCTCTCTTCCATGCTGCTACACAATCCATTATAAGGTTCCTCCGAAAACACACTCCCCTGGAGAATCATGCCCTCGTCTCTCCATTGCACTTTGGTGAAACTGGTGGTACTTAGCACTTCATTATTTCACAGCAATAAACGTCCTTCAAGTAAAGAGAGTTCATTAGTAATGATCACACATCAATTGGCAAGTTTCTAACGAAGGTTGAGTTTATCCATTTTCCTTTTAGTCAGGAGAACTACTTCCTTGGAGGGTCAGGCAGATACTGCTTGGTAAGAATTCTTACCATTACTCGTTAACTTTAACTAATTTAGGAAGAGCTAAATACTTTGAAATGGTCTCAAATGCCAGCACACAAAGTATTTACAGGTATTAAATAATTATTAACGTTATTTAAAGTTACGTTTGAGATCTTTTTATTTTTTTCAAGAGAGTTGGAAACCAAGGATTGTGAAAAGATGCTTAAAAGCCAAGGATTATGAAAAAAGGCAAAGTACTTTTTTTTGTACTAAAAATAAATAAGAAAAAGAAAACGAGAATACAAGGATTCTGAAGTTGGAAAGAAAAGATAAAAACAATATATTTAACACATTTAGTCATTTATTTATTTTTACTTTTATTTTCATTTATTCATTTTACTTATTTATTTTTCATTTATATTTTTTAAACTCTTTATTCATTTATTTATTTTTATATTCGTTTATTTTTATTTATTCATTTATTTATTTATTTATTTATTTATTTATTTATTTATTTATTTATATTTATTTTTGTTTATTTTATTTTTTTATTTCATTATTTTTTATTTACTTATTTTTATTTATTTTTTACTTTATTTTTTATTTATTTTTATTTATTTTTATTTAAATTCTGTATTTATATTTATTTATTTATGTATTTTATTTAATTTATTTATTTTAATCTATTTATTTTATTTATTTATTTTTATTTATTTATTTTTTATTTATTTCTTTTTAATTATTTACTTATTTTTTATTTATTTATTTTTATTTATTTATATTTATTTACTTATTTTTATTTATTTATTTTTGTTTACTTATTATTTTTATTTATTTAAATTTTGTATTATTAATTTTTATTTATTTATCTATTTATATATTTAATTTCTATTTTTGTTTACTTATTTTTTATTTTTTGTTTTTATTTATTTATTAATCTATTTTTTATTTTCTTATTTGTTTTTATTTATCTATTTATTTTTATTCATTTATTTGTTAAATTCTTTGATTTATTTATATAAATTTTATTCATTTATTTTTTATTTTTATTTATTTATTTATTTACATTTGCTTATTTTTTTATTTGCATATTTATTTTTATGCAATTAGTTAATCATTTATTTTTATTTTTATTTTATTTATTTTTTATTTCTTTTATTTTATTTATTTTATTTATATTTTATTTAATTATTTTTTGTTTTATTTATTTTTATTTACATATTTTTTATTTATTTTTATTCATTTATTTACTTAATTATTTTTATTTATGTATCATTTATTTTTATTTATCTATTTATTTTTTGTTTGTTTACTTTTATTTATTTATTTTTATTCATTAATTTATTTTATTTATTTATATATTTATTTATTTATTTTTATTTATTTTTATTTATTTATTTATTTATTTATTTTTTTTTATTCATTCATTTATTTTTATTTATTTATTGTTATTTATTTATTCTTCTTTATTTATTTTATTTAATTTTTTTATTTATGTGATTTATTTATTTATTTTTATTTATTTATTTTTATTTTTTTATTTATTTATTTTTATTTATTTTCTTATTTTTATTTATTTTTTATATATATTCATTTATTTATTTTCGGGGGTTTTATTTATTTTTATTTACATTTTTTTTATTTATTTATTTTTATTCATTTATTTATTTATTTTTATTTATTTATCATTTTTTTTATTTATCTGTTTATTTTTATTTGTTTACTCTCATTTATTTATTTTTATTCATTAATTTATTTGATTTATTTATTTATTTATTTATTTTTAATTTTTATTTATTTTTATTTATATATTTTTTTATTTATTTTATTTATTCATTTATTTTTATTTATTTATTTATTGTTATTTATTTATTCTTCTTTATTTTTATTTCTATTCAGTTTTATATTTTTTTTATTTGATTTATTTATTTCCTTTTATTTATTTATGTTATTTATTTATTTTTTGAGGGTTTTATTTATTTTTATTTATTTATATGTTTATTTTATTTATTGATTTTTTTTATTTTCATTTATTTTTATTTATCTTTTTTATTTATTTTATTTTATTTATTTATTTATGTAATTTTTATTTATTTATTTTTATTTGTTTATTTATTTTTATTTATTTTTTAGCTATTTATTTTATTTCTATTTTTGTTTATTTGTTTATTTTTATTCTTTTATTTTTTTCATTTATTAATTTTTTTATTTATGTTTTATTTATTTATTTTTTTTTATTTGTTTAATTTTTTTTTTTTCATTTATTTATTTATTTTTTATTTTGTTTATTTATTTATTAATTTTCGTTTATTTTTTTCACTTATTTAATTTTATTTATTTTTTATTTATTTACCTATTTTTATTTAATCATTTATTTTTATTTTATTTACTTATTTTTATTTATTTATTTATTTATTTTAATTTTTTTATTCTTATTTATTTATTTTGATTTATTTTATTTTTCTGTTTTTATTTAATTATTTATTTTATTTTATTTACTTATTTTTATTTTAATTTATTTATTTTTATTTATTTATTTATTTATTTTATGTTTTTATTTTTATTTATTTTTATTTATTTATTTATTTATGTATTTGTTTTGATTTTTATTTATTTTTATTTATTTATTTTTATTTATTTACTTTTATTTATTTATTTATATTTTTAGTTTTTTATTTATTTATTTATTTTTATTTATTTTTAAAATTTATTTTGTTTACATCTTTTTTATTTTTTATTTATTTAATTTTTTATTAGTTTATTTATTTGTTTATTTATTTCTTTATTTATTTACTTATTTTTATTTACTCTTATTTATCAATTTTTATTTAATTTATTTTTCTTAATATATTTTTATTTATCTATTTTTATTTATCTATTTTTATTTATCAATTTATTTATTAATCCATTTATTGGTTTTTATTTATTTTAATTTATTTATTTATATTTATTTATTTATTTTTTATTTATTTACTTATTTATTTATTTTTATTTACTTATTTATTAATTTATTTATATTTATTTTTGTATCTGTTTATTTATTTTTATTTATTTATTTATTTATTTATTTATTTTTATTTATTTATTTATTTATTTTTATTCATTTATTTCTTTTTTAATTTTTAATTTTTATTTTTATTGATTTTTATTTATTTATTTTTATTTATTTATTTATTTATTTTTCTTAATTTAATTATTTTTATTTATTTATTTCTTTATTTAATTTTTTTTATTTTTTATTTATTTATTTTGATTTATTTTTATTTATTCATTTTTACTTATTTATCTATTTTTATTTAATTATTTTCTATTTATTTACTTTTATTTTTTTATTTATATATTTTTATTTTTTATTTATTTAATTTATTTTTTTACCTATCTATTTTTTTATTTGTTTATTTATTTATTAATTTTGATTTTTATTAATTTTTTATTTATTTATTTATTTATTTTTATTTATTTATATATTGATTTTCATTTATTTTTATTTAGTCATTTAATTTAATTTTTATTTGTATTTATTTGTTTTTTTATTTATTTTTTTTATTTTTTTATATATTTTTATATTTATATAGTTATTAGTTTTATTTTATTTTATTTATTTATTCATTTTTTAATATTTAATTTTTATTTATTTATGTATTTTTATTTATCAATTGTTTTATTTATTTTTATTTATTGATTGATCTTTGATTTATTTATTTTTTATTTTTAATTATTATTTCTATTTAATTACTTTATTTATTTATTTCATTTATTTATTTATTTTTTTATTTTATTTATTAATTAACTTTTATTTATTTTTATTTATTTATTTATTTTTATTTATTTATTTTTTTTTAGTTTATACATTTATTTTATTTTATTGATTTATTCTTTATTTATATATCTTTTATTTATCTAATTCTTTATTTATTTGCGTTCATTTATATATTTATTTATTTATTTTTATTTATTTACTGCTTATTTTTGCTGGTTTATTTTTATTTGTTATTTATTTTAATTTATTTGTTTATTTTTTTATTTTTAATTATTTATTTTTTTATTCATTCATGTATTTTTTTTATTTTAATTCATTCATTTATTTTTATTTATTTATTTATTTTTATTTATTTATTTATTTTTATTTATTTTTTCTTATTTATTTATTTATTTTTATTTTTATTTGTATTTATTTTATTTTATTTATTTATTCATTTACGTTTTTTTATTTATATGTTTTTTTATTTATTTATATTTATTTATTTATATATTTATTTATTTTTATTTATTTATTTATTTAATTTTATTTATTTTTATTGATTTTTTCATTTTTATTTATTATATTTAATTATTTATTTTCATTTGTATATTTTATTTATTTATTTAGTTTTTATTTTTATTTATTTATTTATTTCTATTTTATATATGTTTATTTATTTTTATTTATTTATTTCTTTTTATTTATTATTTTTATTTGTTTATTTTTTATTTATTTATTTTTATTTATTTATATATTTTATTTATTTATTTTTATTTATTTATTTATTATTTAATTTTTTATTTTTATTTATTTATTTTTATTTATCTATTTATTTTTTATTTTTTCATTTATTTTTATTTATTTATTTATTTGTATTTATTTTTATTTATTTGTTTTTTTTATTTATTTATTTATTTTTTATTAATTTGTTTTATTTTTATTTATTTTTATCTTTATTTTATTTTTATTTTTATTTATTTATTTTTATTCTATTTTTTATTTATTTATTTTTATTTATTTTGATTTTCTGATTTGTTTATTTATTTATTTATTATTTGTTTGTTTGTTTATTTGTTTATTTGTTTATATATTTATTTCATTTATTTATTTGTTTATTTGTTCATTAATTTTTTTATTTTTTATTTTTTATGTATTTATTATTATTTATTTTTAAATTATTTATTATCATTTTTTATTTATTAATCAATATTTATTTATTTTTATTTATCTAGTTTTAATAATTTATTTATTAATTTATTTATTTAATTTTGTTTATATATTTTCATTTATTTTTTATTTAATTTTATTCATAAATTTTCAGTTACTTATTTTTATTTATTTATTTATTTTCAGTCTAGTTATTTATTTATTTATTTGTATTTATTTATTTTATTTTAATTTTTTTTTATTTATGTTTATTAATTTTTTTTTTATTATTCATTCCTATTTATTTATTTTTATTTTTTTTATTTATTTTATTTGTTTACTTTTTTATTTTTTTTTTTATTTTTATTTTTTTATTTTTTATTAATTCTTTTTATTTTATTTTTTGTTTATTTTAATTTTTCATTTATTTATTTTTAATTATTTATTTTTATTTTTATTTATATTGTTAATTTATTTATTTTTTTATTTTTATTTGTTGATTTTTATTTATTTATTTATTTATTTAATTTCTTTTATTTATTTAATTTGTTTAGTTTTTTTTTATTTAATTATTTATTTATTTAATTTTATTTATTTTTATATATTTATATTTATTTCTTTATATTCATTTACTTTTAATCATTCATTTTCATTTATTTGTTTATTCTTATTTATTTTTTTATTTATTAATTATTTTTATTTATTTTTACTTATTTTTATTTATGTATTGTTATTTACTTTTTATTTTTATTTATTTATTTATTTCCTTTTATTTTCGTTTATTTATTTATTTATTTCCTTTTATTTTCGTTTATTTATTTATTTATTTATATATTTTCATTTATTTATTTATTTTAATTTATTTTTATTTATTTACTTTTTATTTGTTTATTTATTTATTTTTATTTATTTATTTTTATTTATTAATTTATTTTTTATTTATTTATTTTTATTTAGTTATTTTTATTAATTTATTTATTTTTTATTTTTTTATTTTTATTTGTTTATTTCTTATTTTAATTTATTTATTTTCATTTATTTATTTTTTATTTTCATTTATTTTTTTTATTTTCATTTGTTTATTTATTTTCATTTGTTTACTTATTTATTTACATTTATTTATTTATTTATTTTTTATATCTTTTTATATTTTATTGATTTTTTTATTTTAATTTTTAATTTATTTTTATTTTTTATTTATATTTTTCTCTTTATCTTTATTTATTTATTTTTATTTAATTTTATTTATTTATTTTTATTATTATTTATTTAATTTTTTATTTATTTTTTTATTTTATTTATTTATTTATTTATTTACTTATTTATAGTAATTTATTTATTTTTATTTACTTATTTTAATTTTTTTTGTTATTTATTGTTTATTTATTTATTTAATTTTTTTTTTATTTATTTTTTATTTTTATTTATTTATTTATTTATTTCTATTTATTTGTATGTATTTTTTATTATTTATTTATTTTAATTTTTATTTAATTATTTATTTTTATTTATTTATTTATTTATTTTAATTTATTTATTTACTTTTATTTTTTTTTTTTATTTGTTTATTTATTTATTTATTTTATTTATTCAATCATTTATGTATTTATTTATTTATTTGTTTTTAATTATTTATTTATTTTTATTTAATTATTTTATTTATGTACATTTATTTATTTACTTATTTATTTTTTTTTCATTTATTTTTATTTTATTTATTTATTCATTATTATTTGTTTATTTATTTTTATTTTTGTTTAATAATTTATTTATTTATTTATTTTTGTTTAATAATTTATTTATTTTTATTTATTTTTACCTCTCAATTTATTTATTTTTATTTATTTATTTATTTATTTATTTTTATTTATTTATTTATTTATTTATTTATTTTTATTTATTTACTTTTATTTATTTTTGTTTTTATTTTTATTTTATT
The DNA here is from genome assembly GCA_039081455.1 of Macrobrachium rosenbergii. Lineage (NCBI taxonomy): Eukaryota > Metazoa > Arthropoda > Malacostraca > Decapoda > Palaemonidae > Macrobrachium > Macrobrachium rosenbergii. Next base: position 3,520 of record JANJGK010000125.1, on the reverse strand, counting down.
TATTTATTTATTTATTTATTTTATTTATTAAATAACTTGTTTATTTATTTTTATTTAATTATTTGATTATTTTATTTATGTACTTTTATTTATTTACTTATTTATTTTTCTTTGTTTATTTATTTTTATTTATTTATTTATTTATTTATTTATTTATTCATTATTATTTATTTATTTATTTTTATTTATTTAATTATTTATTTATTTTCATTAATTTATTTATTTATTTTTGTTTAATAATTTATGTATTTTTATCTATTTTTACCTTTTAATCTATTTATTTTTATTTATTTATTTATTTACTTTTATTCTTTTATTTTCATTTTTATTTATTTATTTATTTAGTTTCATTTTTCATTTATTTTTATTTATTTATATATTACTTATTTGTTTTTTATTTATTTTTAATTATTACTATTTATTTATTTTTATTTATTTTATTTATTTATTTTTATTTATTTATTTATTTATCTATTTATTTATTTTTAATTAATTATTAACTTATTTTAATTTTTTATTTAATTATTTTTATTTTTTGTTTATTTATTTTGTATTTTTTATTATTTCTTTATGTTTTTATTTTTTATTTATTTTTTTCATTTATTTTTATTTGTTTATTTATTTATTTCTATTTGTTTATTTAATTTTATTTTTATTTATATTTATTCATTTATTTATTATTATTTATTTTTATTTATTTTTATTTTTTTTATTTTAATTAATTTTTTATTTATTTTTATTTATTTATTTGTTATTTATTTATTTATTTATTTTTTATTTTTATTTATTTATTTATTTATTTATTATATTTATTTATTTTTTATTTATTTATTTATTTATTTATTTATTTTATTCATTTATTTATTTATTTACTCATTTATTTATTTATTTATTTATTTATTTTCATTTATTTATTTATTTTTATTTGATAATTTATTTACTTATTTTTATTTATTTTTTCTATTTATTTATTTTTCATTTATATATTTTATTTATTTATTTTGATTTATTTATGTATTTATTTTTATTTATTTGTTTATTTAATTTTATTAATTTATTTTTATCTATTTGTCTATTTTTTTTACTTATTTATTTTTTTTTATTTTATTTATTTTAATTATTTGTTTATTTTTATTTATTTATTTATTTTTATTTTTATTTATTTTTATTTATTTATTTTTATTTATTTATTTAATTATTTTTTTTATTTATTTATTTACTCATATTTATTTATTTTTAGTTATTTATTTATTTATTTATTTTTATTTATTTATTTTTATTTACTTATTTATTTACTTATTTATTTATATTTATTTATTTATTTATTTAATTTTTTTTATTTATTTATATATTTATTTTTATATTTATTTATTTATATATTTATTTATTTATTTAATTTTATTTATTTATGTATTTATTTATTCTTATTTATTTTTTTTTATTAATTTATTTTTTATTTATTTATTTTTTTATTTTTTTGTATCTAGTTTTTTGTTTATACATTTATTTCTTATTTATTTATTTATTTATTTTTTATTTATTTATTTATTTTTATTTTTTTTTATTTATTTGTTTATTAATTATTCATTTTTTATTTATTATTTATTTATCTATTTGTTTATTTTTTATTATTATTTATTTATCTATTTGTTTATTTTTTATTATTATTTATTTTTTTATTTAAATTTTTTTATTCATTTATTTTTTTATCGTGGCTTTTGCCTTTATTCATATATTCATCACGCTCCATATTTTCGTGATTCAGTTACACACAAAGACACTCACACACACATATATATATATTGTTAATTTAATTTTTAATCATCCTTGGAGACATCTTTTAAAGGTGCTCGCATCCATTTCCAAATTATTCTCTTAACTAAGCCCAGAACCTAAACTTAAAAATTCAGTCAATAGAAGGCCTCGCCTGCTGCAACAGCCATCGTCTTCTTCTTCTTCTTCTTCTTCTTCTTCTTCTTCTTCTTCTTCTTCTTCTTCTTCAGACTCCCAACTTCAGCAGAAGAGTCCAACAAAGATCTGTGACGCAAATTCCTGGGATTTATGGCCTGGTATTAAAAAGTAAATACTCAACATTTTGCGTTTACCAGTGTTGAAGTTAATCATTCCTTTTTCTCGTTGACAGCTCATGCGGCTTTGAATAGCATTGTTTTCATTGAATATGATGCTTAGGGATTTCTTTACTGGAAAATTTAATAACTCTTCCATCAGTAACAAAATGGCAATGAGGTCAAAAACATATCTCTTACAAACTACATACTTCTCTCTCTCTCTCTCTCTCTCTCTCTCTCTCTCTCTCTCTCTCTCTCTCTCTCTCTCTCTCTCTCTCTCTATGGTCGACAACGAGAAAGGAGTGTAAAGCCACCATTGCATATTCTGAAGTTTTAGCAAATTCAAGGAATTTCTAAATAAAGGGACATGGAAAGCTTTCTTTCTTCTTTCTCTCTCCGGAGATGTCTTCGCTGTTTGACGTTCGAGGAGGGACTCGTAAAAAGACACTTGTCAGACGGACATAAAACACACACACATAAAAACACATGCACACATACACAAACATGCGAGCTTGCTTACATGCTCACTCACATGTGTCAAGAGAGCTAGACTAATGTTTCTCTCTCGCTCTCTCTCTCTCTCTCTCTCTCTCTCTCTCTCTCTCTCTCTCTCTCTCTCTCTCTCTCTGTGTTGCTTTGCTCAGGAATGTGGAAATGACTCGAGTCATCTCGCATTCTGGGTTATGTGTCTCTCAGGGAGAGAGAGAGAGAGAGAGAGAGAGAGAGAGAGAGAGAGAGAGAGAGAGAGAGAGAGAGAGAGAGAGAGAGAGAGTAAAATCAAAAGTTACAGTGCAGACACAATGATATACGAGCATAAAATTGATCAAAGCTTATTATAATATTTATTGTTATTTATTATCTGTAATATGATTAATATTCTTTGTTTTTTTTTTTTTCAGAAACTCAGCCCTGCCTCGGTTTTGGTGAGTGTTAGTCAGTTGTTCACATTAGTTTTTTTTTTTGTAGTTTATTATTGATAAATTTTTTTTCTGTGTATTGTCATTCATTCTTTCGCTTCAGCCTCTCACAAAATCTTGGGAATTCGTAATGTTGTCGTTTTCTTTGCTGTTTTTGAATGTGTGTGTGTCTTTAATATTTTTATTGTAATTTTTATTAACATATTATTGCTATTAATGTTATAATTATTATTACTTTCAGATGTGTTAGATTTCACTTGTTTCTGTAGTGGCTTAATGTATCGAATTAACTATAGATCATAACAAGATACTTTTTTCATTATTGTTCCATTCATTCCCTTTTTCTTCACTCATCTTCACTCTTATTACTCGCTGGTGGTGAAAAAATTGTTTCTTGAAGGGAATTCAGTTTCCACTTCAAAGGAAAATGAAATTCTCTGGAATTCTGAATCAAAAAACATTTCATTTTATTCGTCAGATTTCATTTCATCACATTATGAAGCTTCCTAACCAAAGAGCATGTTTAGAGTTCAC
>JANJGK010000123.1:2142500-2158595 GCA_039081455.1 Macrobrachium rosenbergii | reverse complement strand
CTGCTGCTGCTGCTGCTGCTGCTTCCTTTTGTTCAGTGTTGCTGTCCAACATGTCTCACCTTCATAGTGCAACAGTGGGGTTTTCTCCCAGTCCAACCTTTAGGTTCTTGTATACTTCATTCCTTTGCTCTTCCCTCTTCAAATAGACTTGATCGCCTCCATTCTTAAGGGCTTCACCAGTGGTTCTTACTTTGTGCCTCAGTGCTCGTTGTATTTTCTCAGAAGTTTCAGCAGCAGCAGCAGCAGCAGCAGCAATGAGGCTTTTCTTGCAGAGTGGCTAGCCTTGAGAAGTTGTTTGGCAACCATTTCACTAGATGTTGTAGTACCCTCCAGTGCAGCAAGTTCCTCATTGGCGGTACATGGTAGGTTAGGATTCCACCCATACACGAGTTGATAAGGGCTAAAACCCCCTACCACCTGGAGACAGTGTTTATCATTGACTGCCCATGCCAAAGCCACTTTTCAAGACGGTTCTGGTTGCTCTGCCATCATTTTTGTCACGACTCGTTCCGTAACTGCGTGATACGTGCTCACAGGCCGCGACTGAATGTTCTCGTACATTTCCAGAAGCGTGTTCTTGACAAACTCTCTCCCCACCGTTATCACACATGAATTTCACAGGGGTCCCAAACCAGTTGCCAACCATGTCTCCATCATTTTCTCTCTTACCTCCTTGGCTTCTTTAGTTCTTGTCACACAAGATTTGGAGAACCTTGTTGCCGTATCCACCGTATGCAGAAAATAGACGTCCCCTCTTTTGTACTCCTTGTGGTCTAATGCCACTCCTTCATTGACACACTAAAAGTTGGCCTTGATGGGGTTTTCTTATATTTCATGCACATATCTCACGGCAGCTGTCTGACACTTGTTCAGCGTACTTGTAGCACATTTGTCCTTAAAACCTCCAACTTTCAACAGCTGAACCAGTCTCTTAGATGTGGGATGACGGAATTGTTGGTGCAGTTTTCCTATCTTCTTCTTCTTCTTCTTCTTCTTCTTTTCCTTTTCATGATCTCCCAAGGTCATCATTATTTCTCCTGTTTTCTTCCAGGCTTCTTTCTCATCCCTTAGTGGAAGGCAGTAGCAGCAGTAGTAGTAGTAGTAGTAGTAGTAGTAGTTTCCTGGAGGAGTGCCCCTCGGTTTCAACTTTTTTCTGTGAGTTTCTGCAGTATCATTTTCTTCCAAGTCTAGTTTCATGTGTGCTGCTTCATTGATTTTTTGCTGAATAAAAGGGGAATAGAGCAGTTCACCGCTATCTACTGCTGTCGTCACACTTGCCCTGTCACCTGTAATGTTCACTGGAAGTTTGACTTTGATCATTGATTTCTACACATGACCGTCACCAAACTCAAAGGTTGTTTCACTTTCTTCCTCTCCTATTCTCGTTTTGTCCTCACCCGACAAAGACCCTGTGTATTGTTTGAATGAACCAATCACTACCGCATACTGTAGAAAAAACTGCAGGCTGTGTCCAGGATAGCATACTGAACAGATTCTGTCATCAACACTGACATCATTTGAGGATTTTCAATAACAGAATATAAGTCTTCCTCCTTGACACTACTTACATACACCATTTTTGGACGTGCTAACCTTACCGTGTATGTCAACCGAGTTTCTCTGCCTATTTGTTTCACCTCTGTTTGCTGTGCTTCCTCTTCCTCACTTAACCTAACCTAACCTATTTTTAGCCTTGTATTTCTGTCAGAGCTTTCCCACGGGAGAAATGATTTGCTTTCATCAGAATCTCGTGTCTTGTATACAAATAAGAACGTGTGTTTAATGCTAACAGAAACCTTGGTATTGTTCCCCTGGTTTCTCTTGGTCACAGGATGTCTCAGAGGTGGTGGCACTAGTGCCAGCCACATGCTACTGCAGTCTTGAGTAGCTTTCAAGAATCATGTTACTAAAGTCTTGAGTACTTGGATGATTTCATGTGTGATGAATATCCTGCAGCAGCAGCCTTCCATGGAGGTTGTTATCTGCTGAAGAAAGACACTGATGGTTTCCTTTGTTTCAGAGAATGGTTGCTACAAGGCGTGCGTGCGTGCGTGCGTGCGTGCGCTCTTTCCCTTTTTTCTGAACCTTTGAACTCATGACGGCAAACTTTCATTAGGAAAATGATTGATGCTACATCAGCCTCTCAGTGCAATATACATTGCTATTTTTCAAACTGCCATGCACCACTCACTGACTGACTGACTGACTGACTGACTGACTGACTGACCAAGTATTTGTGACGTGTTAGGCATAGAAATGATAGGATTGATTTGGTATCTCCAGATCATCTACCTATTTTCTGGATTGATTTTGTATCTGCAGATCACCTACCTATTTTCTGGATTTTTTTGATGACCACATTGTTTTGCTTGATCTCAGTTTGTGCTTTGATTTCCATATTTGTTATCAATGTATCTTTGAACTTATGCAGAGTAATTGAAAAATATTGGAGAGAATTTGATAAAGAAAAATATTTGACATAGTCAATTTGATGATGATGATAACAGAATGCTAGTGTTAGAGAAATTTTTCAATCATTTAAATGGAACACAGAATGAACAGGGTTGAGAAATTTCTGTTGAATGACATTGCATAACTTCAAATTTCTGTTGAAGGACTAAATTTAACCCCACATGAGTGTTCTTCCAGCCACTGCTGAAGGACAACAAGGACTGCATTTCACATGACTTAAGGGTTCTTATTCTTCTTCTTCTATCCACAGCTGAAGAACGAAGAGGATGAGGCTTCTTCTAACCACATTTGAAGAACAAGAGGATTAGTCTTAACCTGGATAAGCAACATCAGTCATTATTATTATTATTATTATTATTATTATTAGTATTGTAGCAGATTCTTTGTTTTAACTTTGAAAAAGATGTTATGTGGTTTATGCGAGTCTCAGGTTAGTCTTGAAAGAAGCACGTATAATTATTTTGAAACGTCTGAAGAAATCATATTTGAGTGTTTGGACATATTTCACAGAGAGTGAAATCATTAAGGAGATGGAAAATACCAACACCACATGTATTATTAAAATGAATTGAAGGGAGTTACAGGCCTATCATTTGAACAATCACACAAGAATTAGCAAAACAGGCCAAAAACAAATTGCATTTCACCTTTTCTTATGGTATATGATATTAAGGGATTGTAAAACCATAGTTGTTTAATTTGTAAGTTTGTCTTTGTTTCACATTCTGATTTTGAAAAACAACCAAACAGATCTCAGTCATTGATAGACTTCCATTCCTGTGTTTTTCAAGTTTCAAGTTGGGTTGACTTTTTGGTATGAATTGGATTTCAGGTTTTGTAACCACAATTCAGATTCCATTTCAGTGAAATTTGAACAGGCAGAACACATTCTAATTGTTTCAAAGTTTATTTTTTGTTGAATGAAGCAGTGGTACATTTATTGAAATTGATTTTGAAAGGCTTTTGTTTCAAGTAGTTGTCAGGTCTGGACTGTAAATGAATTTGGCCATGACTGCGCTATGTTACCTGCTTGCTTTGCCAATTTTGAGCAAAGTTCTGCTGTTAAGATGCATAACTTGCTCAAGTATGAATTGATTCCAAATATACCTTGTCTGCTAATCATACCTGTATTGATAACTGAATGAATTGATGACGAGGAAATATTTCTGTATTTTTTGTAATATAGCTTGATTTATTTGATCTGACATTGAAAAATTTTAATGTGTGCTCAATGAGACTTGGAGAATTTCCTAGTCATGTATTGAATTAGGATGAGATTGGAGTCATTCACATTTCAAAAGCTATATTTATACCAGTGCATCTGTGGGAACATTGACAAAGTGTGTGAATGTTAATATCATTAATTTGAAGGACTTTTCAGTTTATAATATTGTACCATTGTCCCATTAAGGAAAGGGAGAAGAGTTTTGCAACGATTTCTTTATACTCATGCTACCAAAAACTTTTGAGAAGGGAACTCGGTATCAGCTGATACACGTCCATTTTTTTTGCACTGATTAACTTTGCTCTTAAGTTTCTTTAGGTCTAAGTCACAGTTAGTGGCTGAGATCCACACAAGACGGTATGAAGACTATATGTATCATGTTTTAATATATGTTTCACTTTTGCTGTACAACTTGAGATTTATTCTGTTTCATGTTTTGGTTTTTTGGGGGGGAAAAAAAAAAAACCATATTGTGTCAAGAATTGACAATGCTTCCAGATATTGTGATGTTGCTCCTTAGGCCTATAGGTTGAAAACTTCATTTTTCAGTCTTTGTTTTTCAAAAACTAAGTATTTTGAAGGAAGAATTTGTAATGCTTGAAGATATTGCTCCTTTGGCATGTAGGTTGCGAGTTGTTCATTTTGAGTCTTGTTTTTTCACAGACAGCTAGAATTAGACCTTGTCATAGGACTGCATTGAGAGGGGTAGGGTAGGGAAGGGTGTATTAATGTGTGTGGCCTCTTGATCAAGCGTTGCTTTGAAACTGATTGGTCTCCGTCTCTTGCAGTTAATTGTCATTGGGACTTGTCCTTAACTGAAAACACCAGTGAAAAGATTGTAGACATGAATTGAATGTTATCAGCTGATGAATTGAGTGTGCAAAGCTTTTCTTCCTGTGTGTGATTCTTCAAGTTGTGTTTTATTCACTGCTAAGTAGAGCAACATTTCACGTTGAAAACACTTAGAAGGAGACTTCCAAGTCACTTGTTTTCTGAAAGTTTTCTGAAATGATAAACAGTTGGAAAGGCTTGACTGAAAATGAATTTGGCCATGACTGCTGCTCTATGGTACATCTCTAAAGTGGTTTCTATGTATGTTATTGGTTGGACGGACGTTTCACAAAGGTTTCCTGTATGTCATTTGGTTGTTTTTGTTGAAGAGAACTTTGGATAGAAATGTCAGGCCTTCATCACTTTGATTTACAAGTGTTGAGTCGGCTGTGTAGTGTCAAGAGAAATTCCTCGGGACATAAGAATGGCCTTTGTTCCGTGTGGAATTGTGGAGCAAGAATTCCTTTGTAGTCACAAGTTATCAAGGAAGGCTTAGCATAGGACTTTGTGTTGATACTACAGTGAGTGAGTTAAGGGCTAGATATATATTTTGATTTGGTCTTTTGAATAGACACTTAGTATACATTAGTTAAGGATTAGGAGGGTGTTTTTTTTTTGGAGATATTTTCCATATTGATTGACTTGTATCATATATCAATTGAGTAGAAAGTATGCAAAATGAAACTATTTATGCTGTAGGTAAATACTATAGTATGGAGGTAGGCCTGAAGAGTATTGTTGACATTCCAATTTCAGGGTCGTTTTTTGTCGAGATATCTTGGCTAGACAGTTTTCATGGGCGCTGCTGCAGTGGACCCCCACCCGCCGCCAATCCGGAACCGCCTATTTGTGGTGGTTACGGATTTGTGGCTTCACCTGTTTGTGGAAAATGTGCCTATTTGTGGTATTTTCCAGAGATTTTCGTGACTTGGTGCCTTTTTTTTTTTTTTTTTTTGTGATCCAACTCAAACATTCTTTAAGTACAAGACTCATTTTGAGGTGGGGTTTTTGGTGTTTGAACTACCAAAATAGGCAGTTAGGAAAATTTTTAGAGGGGTGTCAAGTATATGCCGCTTTTAGCTGTAATGGGCGCGCGCGCGACCCCCCCCCCCCCCTCCCCGTCATAGAAATGAGATGTCTTTTGAAGGTGATGTAAGTAGACATTGTCCATGCTTTTATCTCTCCTCAGCACGCTGTCTTCTTCTTCTTCTTCTTCTTCTTCTTCTTCTTCTTCTTCTTCTTCTTCTTCTTCTTCTTCTTCTTCTTCTACTTCTTCTTCTTCTTCTTCTTCTTCTTCTTCTTCTTCTTCTTCTTCTTCTTCACACTTGAATTCTTTTCGTCAACTCTTCCGTACGGACAGACGTGAGATTGTTAGGGTGTGAAATGAAGTCGAATCTTTCAATGTCAAGATATTTGCCTTTGTTGCTCTCAGTTTCCCAATGAATTTTCAAGTCTTGGTTTGAAATAACTAATAGAGTTTTGTCAAATGATTGATGAATCAATTCATGGGTTTTGGTATGAAATGAAGCTGAAGGTGAATTTGTCTCAATGTCAAGAAATTTGCTTTTGCCACCCAATTTTCAAGTGAATTGTCAAGTTTTTGTTGGAAACATTTGTTAAGAATTGTGTCTATGTGATTCAAGTGATGACAAGTTTCATTTTGTATGTTTTGATGATGTTGGAATGAGAACTAGAGGTGTGTGTGTGTGTGTTTGTTTGTTTGTTTTACACAAACATTCATCTGTGAACCTGAACAGTTGAAAGGAAATGAATTCCTGCTCATGGCTAATTGATGTCAGTTGAAATACACAAGTCCTCATAGATTTTGACATTGTGTCAAACTGGAAAGACTGTTGAAAATAAAGGACTCCTTGGAGTCATTGGGCCCAAAAAAGTATATGTGAGAAAATCTACAATTCAACAATGTTTTTGGGTTGAGATTTTGTGTGCGCAGGATTTTCTCTGGGTCTCGTCTTGTTAGACAAGTTGAGTGTATATGATCTCGTAGAAGAAAAAAAGGCACGGTCGAGCGAGCAAGACGTGGTTGTGGCTAATGTATTTTTGAAGGTGTTAAGAACCACTGTACTGGCAATGATTTCCTTAGAGCCGTGTCAAAATGAACTCTGAAACATTCCTCAATAGGGTTATTTCAGTTGTCAGGAATACGAATGTGTCCAGTTTGGACTTGACTTTGACCATAATGACTTGTTCTAGTCCAATGCAAAAGCACCTTTTAGACTGTTTCTTGGCCAATTAGAAGTCAACTCGTTGATGCAGTACGGAAACTGTAGCTTGGCAGGAGGAGGAGGAGGAGGAGGAGGCCTTACTGGGTCAGGGTAACTGTACAAGTCACTAGAATATCAACAGATTGTGTAGTTGATATACTTTTGATCTAGGGTCACTTGGTTTAAGACACTGGTCATGATGTAGATTAGAACTTGTGCTGGTGGTTTTTCAATGGATTTCTAATACAAGTTGAGTAGACTTGATGTAGATGAGAACTGACTGTATTTGGGTTCTGTCATTGATTCCTAATACTGTATTATCCTGGTTCTGACATTGATTTTGAATCAGACTTTGTAGATTTCAGTAGATAGATTCAATGTAGATGAGAGCATTCCTGGTTGGGAAATGGATTTCTAATGTCACTTTGTAGATTTCAGTAGATCTAATTTTGTAGAGGTTTTCTTCTATGTTTGGGTCTGATGGAATTGGAAAATACTCTATGTATATATGTAAAGGTTTGCCATTTTGGAGTAGAAATGTACACAATATAATTATGTAGTTTGTGATGAAATACACCTAATTTTCTATGATGGTACTTTTGTGTTTTAATCAACCCCTTCCTCATGGTACTTTGTGTTTTAATCAACCCCTTCCTCATGGTGCTTTGTGTTTTAATCAACCCCTTCCTCATGGTGCTTTGTGTTTTAATCAACCCCTTCCTCACGGCACTGTACTATGAAATGACAAGTGTCATTGGCTTACGAGAATAGTTTGGCAGTACGGTCAATAAAAGAGTTGGTCGGTCCACAGGAAAGCCTAATAATGTGTAGCTCATGAAAGGTACAGTACATCATGATTAGACTTTGGTCTTGGATGGCGGTGGATAGAATATGGACGGTATTAGTTGGTGGTGGTGGTGGTGTTTGTATTCAAATGTTATTTGATGTGGTGACAATGAACTTGGTGTTAGTTGGTTACAGTGGATGTAGTACTCACCAATTGATCAAACTTGTGACAATGGTTTTCATATTCACCAGTTTATAGGTGACAGTGGATTTTGCTGCTTAGCAATTTCTTTTTGACAGAGTAGTTTGGTTTTCAGAAATGATTGAGTAAGAGTAGAGTACACAATATATTCAGTCACATAAATATCTATCGGTGGTGTTTTGGTTTTCAGAAACGATTGAGTAAGAGTAGAGTTGAGTACACGATACATTCGGTCACATAAATAACTATCGGTGGTATTTGGCATACAGTGTGTCTGTGTTGGTTCCTACCAGTTGGTCAGTTTGTAACACCTATCTTGGTTGGGACTGTTTGTGCGTATTTTTCTGGAGCCGGTCTCCTCCTCCTCCTCCTCCTCCTCCTCCTCCTCCTCCGCCGGTACGGTCACTGTTGTTGTCGTCGTGACGTGCCGCCCAGATGTCGTGAGTGCGTGATCAGGTACTTGGGCAGCGTGGGGTCTGCAGTGGCAAGTTAAAACCAACACATTCTTTGGAATCTTGAATTTGAAGTCCGTGCCCCCTGTGTGCTTGTTCCATGTGAATAGGCTTTATCTACCCAAATAATGAAAAATAATAGTAATAATAATAACAATAATTATGGTGATTTCAGCTCCAGTCATTGTTCTTGATCATTGGGGGCTGTGTTGTGGTTCCACAATGGTAGAATACCCATACCATCTGAGTACATGATATCAAGCTTGACAACATGGGATATGTTTGGTGGTGTTTGAAAAGAGTCCAGGGTTCCCAAAAATGGCCCAAGATCAATTGGGATTCAGCAAGTGTCTGGTCTTTTCAGACTTTCTTTATGAAATTTTGTTTTGTGGTGGTAGGTGTGGTTTTAGAAAGGCTCATTTTTGAGTACGTGGTCGTTTCAAATTTCAGGAGACTCTCTGTATACTGGTTGAAGTTTCTTGTGCCGATTCACATTGAACAAGTCTTTGCCGACACTCGCAGTTAGAAAGAAAGGTTACGTGTGATATTTCCTCCCTCAGAAAGTGGGTTGTTCATTTGTGAAACTTGGTTGAAGAAAACCTGATTCTTCGTGATGGCTCCCTTCCAGTATTTGTTTGATATATATTTTTTGCATTCAGGCTGTGTGTGTGTGTGTGTTGGTTTCTAATAGTTGGATTCGTTGACCATGTACTGAGATGCTTTGAAAACCTTGTAGCCTTTTCATTTGTACTTGTGTTGCCTTTAGAAGTGTGTGTTAGTGTTGGTGCTTTGGCTTCCAAGACGTCTGAGTTTTGGACTGAAAAGGCTGAAGAAGTTAGCCTGCTGTGATTTTTGGGGCTACCAAGTCTCTTCATGTGTGACCTGGAGGTCTCTCAGTAACTATTTTTGCTCGAAATTTTTTTTTTTTTTTTTTTTTTTTTTTTGAGGCAGCAAACCTGCTGGTCTGGTCTAGAATTGAATTGAAGAAAGTGCTGTTCTGGAATTTCTTGGGTTAGAAAGCCTGTTAGTTCCATTTGAGAAGGTCTCTTAGATACCTATAAAGTTAGGTATTTATTGGTAGGTTGTGGTTTGTTTCTGCTAAGAAATCTAGCTTGGGAGAGAGAGTTTTTGCCTAGAATCCTATTTGCCTTTGATGTGTTTCTAGGATTCATGAGTCACTGGGTTGAAATGCGTTGAATGCTGGTGTTAGTTTTATGACCAGGAAGTCTGTCAGTCGTGGAGTTTTTTGGCTTGGAAGGCTGGAAGTGTGGGATCATTCTGTCCAAAATGTGTCGATTCTGGAAATTTTTGGGTACCCTTTTGGCCAAAGAAAAGTTGTTTGTTTGTTTGGGAGAGATTCTGCTTCAAAAGTGTATCTGGGGGAGGAATTTGGCATTGAAAGTGTGTCAGTTTTAGATAAAAAGGAGTTAGTAGTTAAAAGCGTATTTTGCCTTGTATTATTTCTTGCGTTTTTGCTGAGAGACTGTCACAGTTGAGGTTTTTGCCTAAAACGAGAGAGTTTTGCCTAATTTTTGTTGCCTAGAAAGAGTCCTGAATGAGTTTTGTAGAGGAGTTTGGCATAAAAAAAAAAAAAAAAAAAGTCACAGCTTGGTATTTCTGTGGCCAGAATGTGAGAGGTGGACTGAGGCTTTTGCCTAAAGAAGTTTGCAAAGACCAAAGTAGTAAGGTGAAACTAATTAGAAGTAGGTGGTCAATGATGAAATGTCCAAGATGATGGTGTTTGCTGGAAAAGCCTTGTGCCTGGCTATTCAGTGGCCCACCTAGTGAGTGAATGAATGTAGCATCACAGGGATGATCATCCTACAGGAGGGCTCATCTATGATGGCAGGTTTTGCACTGGGCAATATAGAAAAGGTGTGTATGTATAATGCGGCACAGGTGAGACTGTGTGAGAAGGATGCCGAGATCATTTGCCAAGTGGAGCTTTTTGGATACTGTTCACTTTGATTGCCAAGGGGGGGCGGCCAGCGGCGGCTGATACTAAAGACGGCGTCCCGTGGGGTTTCCCTGCCAAATTTGTAACAAGTTGAAAATGACCATGACCACTTAAGTGTGGATGTGTGCAAGGATAGGGTCATTGAATTGCTTGATGTTTATTTGATGGTCGGTGCAGTAAGGTGTCCTTGCATGGGTGGGTGGGTATGTGTGCGCCAGTCTTGTCATGTTTTCCATATACATGGTGGGTATCTTCTGGGGAAAGGCAGTTGGTGGCTTGGACTTGACAGTGTCTGCTGAACAAGTGTCTCGGTTGAGGCTTTGAGGGCGTTTTTTTTTTTTTTTTTGATGTGAAGATTTGCCACGTTCCGAGTCATTAGACCTCGAGATAGACTTTGCAAAATGACCTGTGTATTTTGGATCCTGAAAAGCTGCTGCTCGGCAAGTTTCTCGTCAAACACCACTTTGGAGACGTTCAAGGCCAGCGTTACGGTTTGCGGCTATGTTCCCGTTCCGAGTGAATGAAAATCAGCGGTTTGACCCAAACTCTGGAACACATTTGGAATGCAACACCAATTTTTGGACGATTTCTTATTCAACTCCCACTGAGGACATGAACTGTTGAAAATTTGAGCGCCAGTCATTTTGACATTCCGCTGATCATTTGCAAGTGATGCTGGTCATCTGGTGGTTATAAGTAGGCTACCAGTGGTCAGGAATTGGTTACAATTCCATGTTTAGAACCGTGGCTAGCTGCTATCTGAGTTTGGAAGACCAAATGAATACGTAATGAACTTAGACATTGGAACCACATAACAACATTTTCATTTAGTTTGAAACCAAATGACAACATTTCCGTTGAGTTCGGTTCTAGAATTGTTTAGGGAAGTGGCCCTGATGGTGGCCTAAGCAAATTGATTAGGCTAATGCTGCCTATTTTTCATTGTTGACTTTTTGGGAAGGATCCTTGTCATATTGTGGTGTCAAATTTCCATTGCATTTATAAAAAGGCTTACACTGAGATTTGTGTGTGTGGTTAAGGCATAACTCAGGCAACTGTCCTTAGGTAAATCAACCGTTTCCAATCCTTGTCATTTTGTCCAGAATCTTCACAGTTCAATGTCCATTTAGAGAGAGAGAGAGACACACACTGACCTCCCTTTGGCCATAAATGAATAGAAGTGTGTTTGAGCAGAAATTGATCAACTGCTAATTGGAAAGAGGTGGTTTGAATCAATTGAGTTTTTGAGATGAAACAGTTTTGAGTCGAATGAAGAATCGCTTTGCAACAGACCACCAGTGAAGGATAAATGACGAAGGCCCATGCACCAACTTGACAATTTCATAGGTGTAGTGCTTTGTGTATTGTGATGTGTTTGCTCGTTTTGTGGTCTATGGTGCGGAGGTTGTTCAACCCTGATCCACTTCACTACTCCTGCTGCACTGCACCTGATCACTGGTACTGCCCCCCTCCCCCCCTCTGGCCCCCATGTCTCTGGCATTATTGAGTCTTGACTTGAGTATGACGTCTCTGCATTCATTTATTCTTTCCTGGTCGTGTCCTTCAACCCTTGGTGTTTTATATCCCCGCCTTCTATTATTCCTATGTTGTTATTATTATTATTATTGATTATCAATTATTGATTGACGATCGATGATTCACAATTATCAATTGACATTTGACTGTTCACAGTTTACAATTTAACGCAACCTTAAACAATTTGACATGACCTTAATTTTTCACAATTTATGATTTTGAAATTTCAATGATCAAGTTTCAGTGATCAATTTCGAATTTCCAACTTCAACTTGCAATCTCCAATTTCCAATTTTCTATTTTCAAATTTCCAATTTCCAACTTCCAAATTATGATTTAGGATTTATGAATCACAATTCAATGATCAACTCGCAGCTTATAATTGAAAAGTTTGAAAGTGAAAGCTTGAAAGTTTCAAAGTCAACTTGCAAACTCAAAAGTCAATTTGCAAACTCGAAACTCAATTTACAACTCAGCTGTACAAGCTTAATCAGCTGCTGTGCAGTTGCACAGGCTTAATCAGCTGCACAAGCCTATTCAGCTGCACACTGTCTGCACCAGGTGTCCACAAGCCTAGTGCGCGGACAGGTTGTCCGCAAGTCTAGTGTGCGGACAGGTTGTCCGCAAGCCTAGCCTGTGGACAGGTTGTCCGCAGGCCTAGTGCGCGTACAGGGTGTCCGCAGGGCTAGTGTGCGGACAGGATGTCCGCAGGGCTAGTGTGCGGACAGGGTGTCTGTAAGTCTGAAAGTCTGTAAGTCTGTAAGGGGCCGTAAAAGTGTAAAAACTCAAAACCCAAAACTCAAAACTCAAAACTCTAGCACAATATTCCGATTTCTGGTGAATTTTTGAAAAAAACTTTTTCCTTACGTCCGCGCGGTAACTCGGCCGAACATCTCTGAAATTCTTTCGTCAGTTTGTCGTCATGTTTGCACCGTTTGATTTTAGTCGTGACATAAAGTTTGATATATGAAAATGTGCGCAATTTCATGTAGAATACAACAGAAAATAACTCATGGTTGTAGCTTGTATCAGTTTTGAAATATTTCCATATAAATCATGATAAGTGCCAAAATTTCAACCTCCGGTCAACTTTAACTCGACCGAAATGGTCGAAAAACGCAATTGTAAGCTAAAACCCTTACATTTTAGTATTATTGAATCAATGACCTTCATTTTGCAACAAAGTGGAAGTCTGTAGCACAATATTTCGATTTCTGGTGAATTTTTGAAACAAACTTTTTCCTTACGTCCGCGCGGTAACTCGGCCGAACATCTCTGAAATTCTTTCGTCAGTTTGTCGTCATGTTTGCACCGTTTGATTTTAGTCGTGACATAAAGTTTGATATATGAAAATGTGCGCAATTTCATGTAGAATACAACAGAAAATAACTCATGGTTGTAGCTTGTATCAGTTTTGAAATATTTCCATATAAATCATGATAAGTGCCAAAATTTCAACCTCCGGTCAACTTTAACTCGACCGAAATGGTCGAAAAACGCAATTGTAAGCTAAAAACCTAACATTTTAGTATTATTGAATCAATGACCTTCATTTTGCAACAAAGTGGAAGTCTGTAGCACAATATTTCGATTTCTGGTGAATTTTTGAAAAAAACTTTTTCCTTACGTCTGCGCGGCAACTCGGCCGAACATCTCTGAAATTCTTTCGTCACTGTCGTAATGTTTGCACCGTTTGATTTTAGCCGTGACATAAAGTTTGATATATGGAAATGTGCGCATTTTCATTTAGAATGCAACAGTAAATAACTCATGGTTGTATCTTTGATCAGCTTTGAAATATTTTCATGTAAATCATGATAAGTGCCAAAATGTGAATCTTCGGTCAACTTTAACTCGACCGAAATGATCGAAAAACGCAATTGTAAGCTAAAACTCTTACATTCTAGTAATATTCAATCAATTATCTTAATTTTGCAACAAACCGGAAGTCTGTAGCACAATATTTCTATTTATGGTGAATTTTTGAAAAAAACTTTTTCCATACGTCCGCGCGTAAACTCTGCCGAACATCTCTGAAATTCTTTCGTCATTTTGTCGTAATGTTTGCACCGGTTTATGTTAGTGGTGACATAAAGTTTGATATATGGAAATGTGCGCAAATTCATGTAGAATACAACAGTAAATAACTCATGGTTGTATCTTTGATCAGCTTTGAAATATTTTCATATAAATCATGATAAGTGCCAAAATGTGAACCTTCGGTCAACTTGAACTCGACCGAAATGATCGAAAAACGCAATTGTAAGCTAAAACCCTTACATTCTAGTAATATTCAATCATTGACCTTCCTTTTGCAATAAACTGGAAGTCTCTAGCACAATATTTCGGTTTATAGTGAATTTTTGAAAAAAACATTTTCCATACGCCCGCGCGGTAACTCGGCCGAACATCTCTGAAATTCTTTCGTCATTTTGTCGTTATGTTTGCACCGGCTTATATTAGTAGTGACATAAAGTTTGATATATGGAAATGTGGGCAAATTCATGTAGAATGCAACCCAAAATAACTCATGGTTGTAGCTTTGATCAGTTTTGAAATATTTTCCTATAAGTCACGATAAATAGAGAAATTCTACTTCCGGTCTTTAACGCGACCAAAATGTCGGAAACTGCAATTGCAAGCTAAAACACTTACAGTCTAGTAATGTTGAATCAATGACCTTCATTTGGCAACAAACTGGAAGTCTCTAGCACAAGATTTCGATTTCTGGTGAATTTTTGAAAAAAACTTTTTTTGACGTCCGCGCGTTACGAATTCATGTATCATTTTGTGATAATATTTTCTCTGTGTTGCTTTGATCGTTTTACAGTTTGTTATATACCAAAATCATTGCAGTTGAGTGTACAATACACAGAAAAAAAGAGTAACTCTTTAGCTTTAACCGTTTTGCTCACAGCGCGATTTGTATACAATTATATATGAATTTTTTTGTTCGCGCTGTCATATATTTCAATATTTATAGATGATAATGAAATTTTTGTTCATTTCTGATGGTTGCATACTAAACTTGAGGCAATGACAAAAGAGTGAGTCCAAAATGAACTGTTAATCTACAAAAGTAAGCGTGCTGTGATTTTTTGAAAAAAACTTTTTTTCCGCTTCGCCTTGGCTTTGGGTTGGGGTTCGTCAGGTTTCGAGTGGAAGTCCGTTTTCTTTGATTTCGGACCCCCTCTTGGGGGTGCGTGGGGGGGTTTGAGGTGGGCGAATGTTTTATGCAAATTTGTGGATGTTTGTGGACGTTTATTGAGGGTTAATGGTGAATAGAATTGGGGGTGGAATTTAGTGCCACAGGAAATAAAGTTTGGGTGTCTGCAGGGAGGGGGGTTAGAATTTGCATTTTGGTGGTAATGGAGGTCGGTTGTGTTGAAATGGAATGGGTGGAATTTTTGCGAAAGAAGCGAGAGGTGAAGGGGAAGCAGAGTGTGTGGTGGGTGGTTGTGCCTGCCTGCTTGCTTGCTGGCGCCGCCGCCGCCGCCGCCGAAAATGCTGGGCGTTGCAGAGGGGGGGAAAAAGGAGGGATTTTGCTTTTGTTCCCTAATGTCTTGGCGGGGGCGGGTTAGGGAGGGATGGGCGGTGTCGAGTTGTTGTTATGACGTGATTTCTTGTGAGGTGATGATGGCTTTGGATTGACAATTGATTGGATTGAATATGTGGCCCATGTTTTGAGGCCATGCGTGCGGTTTGATTGATGTTTTTGAGAGGTAAATGAAGTTGTTATGGGTGTTCGAGTGGAAGTCCGTTTTCTTTGATTGTGGACCCCCTCTTGGGGGTGTGGTGGGGGAATTTGAGGTGGGCGAATGTTTTATGTAAATTTGTGGATGTTTGTGGACGTTTATTGAGGATTAATGGTGAATAGAATTGGGGGTGGAATTTAGTGTCATAGGAAATAAAGTTTTTGTGCATTTAGCGAGGGGGTGAAAAGTTGCATTTTGGTGGTATATAATGGAGTGGGATTTTTTGTTGCAAATCGAGTGAATGAGGAAGGCGTGGTGTGGTTGGCGGTGCCGTTGCCGTTGCCGTGGGCGCCGCCCGCGGATGCTGAGCGCTGGGGATGGGAGGGGAGGGAAAAGGGAAGGATTTTTGTCGCCGCCGCCGCCGCCGTCGTCGACGTCACGACAGATGTAGGGTTGTAGGGAGGGGTGGGTGGTGGCGAGAGACGTCGTATTTTGAGGTAAATTGAGGTGAGATGGCTGGTTTTGATGGAGATTTGGTTGGGTGCCATGTTTGGGAGGCGTTTTGAGTGGGTGTGTAGGGCGTGTGTTGTGTTTTGGGCAGGTAATTGAGGTAGAATTTGGGCAGGAGAGGAAAGAGGTTGTTGTTGTTGTGGGGAATTTTGGCGGGAAAAAAAGAAGAACGTGATTAATAAAAGGGGTAACTGATTTGAGGTT